>JANKYH010000790.1:0-80672 GCA_027475595.1 Populus davidiana x Populus alba var. pyramidalis | reverse complement strand
GAGAATACTAGCATGCCATATAAATGAAATTATGCATTATTTTGAAATCTCGAAGGACTAATCAATGTCTTTGATGTAAATAGGGGAGTGGATGTTGGAAGCTGGAGCCCTTGTTCTGGCAGATGGAGGGCTTTGTTGCATTGATGAATTTGACAGGTAATCTCAGCATGAAACCACTCTTTATTAGAACTTGTAATTTTGTATTCAATACAGATCACCAATAACAGAATAGTTTTCCACCGATTATGCTTATGAGTGCTTGATATTGAGCTAAACCAACTTCTGTTGGCAGCATGAGGGAGCATGACAGGGCAACCATACATGAAGCAATGGAGCAACAGACTATAAGTGTTGCTAAGGTTGCTCCTCTGTTTTTTTTTTTTTTTATATATTTACTTTGATGTCTAAATATGATTGCAGAATGTAATATAGTGTTTTCTCATTTGTCTTTGTCACAAGTATTCATTTGTTCTTGAAATATCATCTTTTATAGAAACCATCCCATAGGTCTTCAAACAAGAGATTGTTATTTGATATTTACCTTCAATATGCCCCAACGATTAAGATATCCTCCTTTTCAAGCCCCATTGTGTAGCCCAAAATCTGTTAGCCTCGCAATAATTCTCTTTCACAGCATATAGAATATGCATTGACTAAAACTTACGAAAATAATGTAGCAATTGCTATGTTAACTTCTAATGCTCTGTAGAATTCTGCCTTGATTGAGTGATGGAAAATGAAGAAAAATGATATGGGAATTAACATTTGATTGCTTAAGATGGAGGCTTGTTTGAGATTCTTAGAAGTATCAATATCTACCATTTAGCTGGGTTTTTTTAAAAAGAACCAGGGGAGAAGTTTTAACCCAAGACTTCTTAAACGAGAGGATATGGGTGGCAATTGAGCCAGATGCTCATTGGTTATTTAAATAAAGTCTGTTTTACAAATAATATGGTTATATCTCCTATCTAGTGGGTTTTACTGTTGTTTAGTTTCCCTATAGGATTTGGCTTGAATAGCACCCTAGTTAAACATTAGAAAGAAACTCTTGTTTAATCAGTACAGTTTTCGGTTTCACCTAAACAAGGAACTGTAGGAAGTTTCTCAGGCTCCTCTTACTCCATGATCAATTGATAATCTAGAAGATTGATAAATGAGTTTTCAGAGATTTGGTTCTCATGAGTTTTGGAGGTTGTTTCCTTAATGTTCATAAATTGGTTCTGCATCATTGAGGGTGGAAGAAATACAGATCATATTGATGACAGAAAATACATGTTGTATCATCACTTCATGTGTCATAGATGTTATCACGCATCAATTTTTCATACATGTATCCATGACCCCTATGTCTATACTACTGTATGCTTTATATGCTTTCAGTATTATGTTTGAGATTCTCTGAAATTTCTTTTGATCATTTTTTATTAGTTGTTCTTGTCTATTGACTGCTTGGTCTAAAGCTTGAATCCAATTTTGTATTTGTTCTTTTTTTTTCCAGGCTGGTCTTGTTACTACTTTAAGTACTAGGACAATTGTCTTTGGCGCAACAAATCCCAAAGGACAGTATGACCCTGATCAATGTATCACTTCCATCAACTCAATTAATCAAACCAAATTGTGTCAACAAGAAAAAAGAAGAATATATTAACCAATTGGTTGTCACTGGCCGTTTAAGTTTGTTTACCCACCTATGTGATTTGGAGGCTGAAATCACCCTTATCACCTCTATTGTTGGACATTGTTTGAAACGTAAATTGTACTTCCCGCCACACAGACACACACACACACACACACACAAGTGATAGTATTGCTTTGTCCTTAACTTGATCTAGCTCTCTCTGTCAACACCGCACTCTCGGGACCATTATTGAGCAGATTTGACATTGTTTTGGTCCTCTTGGATACGAAGAATCCTGAATGGGATGCTGTTGTATCGTCTCACATTCTCAATGAGGTGATAAGAAATCAAATATGGGTTCAATGTTATGTCATAAAGCAATTGACTCATTTAAAGCCTCACTGTTTTCTGAAACTTATTTGTAGGGTGAGTCAAACAAAGGAGATCATGATGAAGATTTGGGTAATATCTGGACATTTTCTATGCTTCGCAGGTAAAATACTCTTTTGGTTCAATAGTAAATGGAGAGAGAGTAGAGCATAGTGGTCATAATTGACTGTCTGGTGACTGGGGACTCAGGTCAACAAGACAACTTTTCTAGGGAATCATTTAACTCCCATGCTTGGAGGGTAACATTGCACCTCTCCTCCCTGTTTTGGAGTGAAATGTTATCATTCATGATTTTCCTTTTTCTTTTGTATTCTAAATTAGTTAAATGGGGGATTTGATGTTACTCTGGTAACATTTTGGCCCTGCCAACTTAAAGAGGGAATTCTGGCAAGTGCTCAGCTTCTTCAAAACATATTTGCAGGTATATTCATTTTGTTAAGGGGTACTTCAGGCCTGTGCTTACCAAGGAAGCTGAAAAGGTTATTTCAAGTTATTATCAACTCCAACGAAGATCTGCAACTTATAATGCAGGTTCCTCAGTAAATTACTCTTTCAGGCCTATTATTATTGTTGCTTTTTTATTTTTCCTTTTATTGTATCGTACTATTTCTAATTTGTAGCAAGGACTACCGTGCGCATGCTGGAAAGTTTGATACGCCTAGCTCAAGGTATTTCAATATTTATGTTGATTATTTTTCCATTAAATTATCAGAATCTGACTTCTCAATGTTGCAGCACATGCAAGACTTATGTTCAGAAATGAGGTCACTCGGATAGATGCCATTATGGCAATTTTATGTATCGAATCATCTATGACTACATCAGCCATTGTTGACAGTGCTGGGAATTCCCTGCACTCAAATTTCACAGAAAATCCTGATGAAGAATGTATCCTTGTTAGTAATCTGGGCATGCTTAACCGTACATACACGCTTGCAAAAACTGTGATTGGCTGGTATCTATCACAGCATTTATTTGTGCACGCTAAATATTATTACTGAGTGAAAGATGTTTGGTTTTCCCAGCATGATGATGCATGAATTTGTTCTCTAGTTAATTATTCTCACTACACTTTCTCTTTTATGACAAATTAGTTCCCTCTTTGACAGCTTTCAACTATTTTGCTAGAATTTTAGACACTTCTTTGTAGAGGCCTATCAAAGAGTAGGTGGAGATCCTATAGAAAGTTTCTCTGTAAAATTTCTTGGTACATGAGCTTGGCACTTGAGCCAATTTTTGTCCAACACCAAGCTTCTATAGTCCTTTCTCTTGTTTAAAGTAGTAAAGGATTTCTTTCTTTCTGTTGTTTAAATGACATAAAGATTACTGTATGTTCATTTTACAGATCATGATGCATATTCATGTTGATCAATCCATAGTTATCTTAACTCTTAAATGCATGGTATTGAATCTTAACTACACCTAATACCTAGATGCCAAGCAGGAGGGACTAATACTTGAAAAGTTGAGATCGTTTGATGAGTATTCTGATGTTAACATCATAGAAGGATTGTCTAGATGACAATACAGAAAGCAAAAGCATCTTCACCAGCAGTATGATTTCATTCCCACCTGCTTTTCATAGTCAAGCTTTTATCCTAAGGTGACTGCCATTTTGTTTTGTAGCTTTTTCCGTGACTATATTACTGCTTGACATGCATTTCATTGAAACGTTAATTATTCTATAGAGTTTGGCAATGGTCAGATTAAGTATACGTGGAATTGCTTTTTATGCTTATTTAACAAAGTTATAATTTGAGTAGAACATGGAAAATCATATTTGAATTCACAGGAGGGGGGTTTAACCTGATTTCATTCCATTTTTTCTAGGAAGACAAAAAAGTGGGATGCAGCACGTGGAATTTCAAGGACCTCAAGTGATTTTCAGAGAAAACTACATTTTGATTGAGGGAAACTACGTGTGGGAGAAGTAGAAGCTGGGAGGAAAGAAAATGAAGGAGAGGAAAATATAAAATCAATGCATTTTCTCTTTTTCGAACAACGATGAGGGAAAACAGGGAGAAGATTTTGCCCCATAGGTTCACATTTACCATTGTTTAATTTCCAAGTGAGGAAACCTATTAAAATTTCTAGTGTCATTGATAAATTACGACTTTGTAGTTTAAATTAAGGACTGTGTTAGTCTATATTTTGTCAATTGTTTAGAAAACCACATGCAAACATAGCTTGCATTGAATGAGAGATGCCTAACCATATGATATAGTATCTTAATATCATTTGATTGAGCAGTTTTCCTTGTTATTCATCTGATTGATTGATGATTTTGGATGAAGGTTTCCTTGTTTGTTGTTGTGTTAACTTCTAGTCAAATCATGAAGCTTTGTGTGATCTTTTATTGAATGTTATTGCCAGGTTGAGGAGCCACAAGTTGTCAATACCTTCAAGAAATTAAGATCAATCAGAGAACAAGATTTGGTGACAAGATTGTACTCCATCCAATATCTTTCTTGGAATATCTTCCAGTAAATGCTTGATTTATATGTATAGATTAATATACCAAGACCTAGCAAAAAATTATGATTGTGATCAAAATAACAAGACGGCGTACTAGTAGTACACTAAATAAAGGTATGATTCACTGACCATAAATTTCACCATGTTTCTTGTTTATTTCTCAAGAAATTTGTTCATTACTATAGAATTCGAAACCATGGTTTTGAAGGTTAGATGTAGCTTTTTCTGCTCATAAGTGCTGTAATCCAAAGCATACTTTTGTAAATGTTGGTGAATATAATAGAAGCCTAAAATTGCATGGACCCAAAAGAATACGTTGTCAAGTTCAGGTTTGTAAAAACGTTTAACCTGAGATACTAGGTTAATGAAACCATGAACATAAACGACGATGATTGGACCCCAGAGAATGAAACAGTTGTGCTTCGAGGAATTTTCTTCTTTTTATTTTCCTACGTTTTTCTCTTTCCTCAGTTGTGGTTTGAGCCTAAAAGAGAAGGCTTTAGCAGGTTTGGTGCTTGCCAGGCCATGAGTTTGTGCAAAATTTTGCGTGTTCTTTATTCACTAGGACTGTTGTGTCTAATTGGATTTCACGCAAACCTTGGTAAAGAGAAATTGTGATTTGTCGTTCAATTCACTAGGGCTTTTGTGTCTATGACACTGTTCAATTGCAGTTTCCAGATACCAATTTGTAGTACGAGAGGAAATATACTGGTTTAAGATTTTTACCAGCCTAGCCCAGTAGAATGTGAATTATAATTCATGTTCTACACGTAGAAGAAGAAGAAAAACAAGGCGAGGATGAATATGGTTACGTGGCATGGAGGTGGCTGGTTTGTGGTCATGTTGGGAGGGTCGACGTGAGGTTGGTGGCGGTGCTGGTAGTGAGGACACGATGGAGGAAGAGAAGAATAAGGTTGGCAGATGAATAAAAAACTAGGAGGTTGATTTTTACGTGCTTTGCGCTTCAATTTCTTTTCATTCAATACTTGAAATCCACTTGTATTTATAGAAGGTGGAAAAGAAACATGTCTTTATCGGATATTAATCTTAGCTGTTGATTTAAGCGAGAAGAATCACAACGGTTGACTAAAGGTGTCATCATGATCTTCGAAAAACTAGGCTACTAGGGATGCTCGGTATAACCTCTTTAGGGAATTACCCTGGGGGTATAGTAAAATATCAAGTCATCATAATGATGTATGGTTTGTCAGATTTGGTTAAGAGATGAAGCATTAAATGCTCTGAAAAAAATAAGGGATGATGAAAAGTCTTTTTATTTTATTTTTGTTTGGTTAAAACGACATCGTTTTGATCAAAACATGCTGTTTCATTTAAATAAAACAAAATTGTTTTGGCTTTTTAGGATTTTAATTAGGGATTTGACTAATATTCAATTTAGTTCTTTAATTTTTGATTTCTTTTAATTATATCTCTAATTGACCTCGAACTTTTAATTTTATACAATTTTATCCTTGCCAAACTTCAATGTCAACCCTGAATTTTAAAGCCTTTTTCATTGTGATGCATGGTTTTGAATTTATGCAAATTGACCCCCAACTGACCATTAAACATTTAATTTCTTCAATGTCATCCCTATCTTCAATATAATTAAATCTCTGAACTTTAGTGTCCTTCTAAAAACATCATTGACTTTGAATTTCTTCAATTTCACCCCTGTCTTCAATAGAATTAAGTCTCTGAACTTTAGTGTCCTTTCTAAAAGATGAGTGATTGTGAATTTCTTCAATTTAACCTATAATTGATCTAAAATTTTGATTTTCTTACAAATTTACTCTTGATTTCAATCAATTGACTTTGTAAAAACTGAATTTGGTCCTCTAAAATTCTAATCTTCTCGATTAAATCTAAATTGGGCTTCAAAACTTAATTTTTCACCAATTAAGTATTTAATAAAATTTTGACCTATTAAAAGTATAATTAAATCATTGCACCTAATTAAATCTTTTAATTTGATCCAAATTAATTTTTAAATATAATTAAACTTTTAATTTAGTCAATGATTAAATTAAATTGGTCTATTAAAAATCTAATTATATCCATGGACATAATTGTTTTATGTAAATTCATCCAATAATCAATTAATTTGACCTTAAATCTTCATAGTTTCTACGGTTTTGGATATAATGATGTATAATTAAGCTCTCAATATATATGTGTATATATATATACATGTGTGTGTGTATATATATAATTCATCAACATTGAATACTTTATTGATCTGAATAAGCATTAGCATTTTTAGAGGCATGATTTAGATAAAAAAAAACAAACCAACACAGATATATTTTGACTGTCACATATATCCTTGAACTAATTTATATGTCAATGGAGACATATTATTAAAAAATCTTATCGTATAAAGTGTCACACAATTATAAATTTAAAATAAAATATTTCCTCGTAACTAAATTTTCATAGAAATTAATTTTTATTTTTCTTTTCTTTTATTTATATGTGGTACTCTTTTTAATTGATAGACTCCAACCACTGAATAACGAGACGAATTTATAGGAACTTTTTTTTTTCTATACCATCATTTGAAATTAAATATTTATAGTTAAAGATGAAATACACTCCCTTAAGATCGTCACCAAGGTAATGGTGTTGCTTCGATATTAGTTTCCAAGCTTACAGCATAGGGTAAATCTCCTGATGAGGGAACGCTTGAACAACCACTATAAAGTGAGAATTAAATCATTTTTTGTTCAATTTTCTCCAAGACATGTTAATATGATTAACAAAGATCATAGATATGATTACTTCAGTTAAACAAACCTACAAATCATATTTGTTAATCCTTATTTATGTGTGTAACACGAGAAGAAACAAATGATAAAAAAGTGCAGAAGACACAAGGATTGGAAAGAAAAAACTTTAACAAGAAAAGCACATTCTTACCGTAAGGAGTTAAAAAGAAAAGCAATCATAATAAAAGAAAATTCGTGTCATAATATTCGAAGCAGCAGAGATTGGTCTCATGACTAGCTGACATGGTGAATATGCTTATTATCAATTTGTTTTTCATTTGAAATATCCGTTAGCTCTTTTTACATATTCTTGGGAAGGATATTTAATTTAATTTATAACTAAGCTATTACGTATAATAATTGCTGCTGTTAATTTTGATGGAAAAAAATCTGACGAATTGCGGTATATTAAAAAAATATAAATAAACTCATATTTTATATAAAAAAGAAATTACGTTATCAACCAAATTGTATTGACCAATATGGACATGGTGTTCATGAAGCACCTTTGTTGGTCCACTTGTCTAAGAACTTTCTTTTTCGGTTAGAATCATTCATCTTGTCCTATCAATGGATCAAGGCGGCAAGATGAATGAATCATTCATCTTGTCAAAGAACTTTCCTTTTCTTGCCTTTTTTTCTTTTCCATTGTTGTAACCCATTTTTGGGTCCCCATAAAAAATAAAATAAATAGCCAAAAGAGGTTAGAAACAATAACAGGAGGCAAGCGCTCAGAAAACAGTTAGAAAATTGGTCAAGGAATTTTAAAAATACAAGGATTGAATTTTTAACAAATATTCTTGAAGGATGAAAGCCTTTTTGAGAAGCAAAATTTGAATTTTGAGGAGAAAAGCCCAAATTTGGATGTTTATGGATTTAATTGGATTTTTATTTGAATTTATAGAGGATTTGATCGCAAGAAAAATTGATTTTTAAGTCAATTTGGGCTTTAATTAGAAGAAATTTAAGTTCTGGGGCCAAAATATATTTTTTTAAGAATTTATTGGGTCAAATCAGGGGTTCAATTGCATAAATATTGAAGTTTAATGGCCAATTAGGGGTTTAATTGTGAAAAACCGAAACCAGGGACCAATTTGGGAAAACCGGGTAAATAGAGGGGGCTGTTTTGCTTTGGATCAGGGGCCTAATTGAAGAAATTTAAAGTTTATTGATCAATTGAGGGCTAAATTGCATAAATCAGAGGCCAAGGACCAAAGTGAAAAAGGCGGCCAACAAGAGGGGCGGGGACCGAGTCCGAAGGACTGATTTGAAGTTTGACCCATTTAAATGAAACGGCGCGTTTTATCCAAAACGACGCCGTTTCATATATATAAAAAAAAAAGAAAAAGGAAAGACCAGAACGGTGTCGTTTTGAACGACACAGTTCGTCTTCTTCCTTTCCCCCGCATAAATAGAAACAGCGACAAAACCAGTTTTCGTTTTTTTTCAAATCTTCCCGCGCCTCTCTCTCCTCGCCCCGCCACCTTTAGATATTGGCCGACCAGCCGTTACACCGCGCTAACGATGGTCCCCCACGGTTCTGCCCCTATAAATAGAGAAGAAAACCGAAAGAAAAAAAAAAAAGAGACCCCGAAGGGAGGAGAGAGAGAGGATATCGAAGAGAGAGAAAGAACGAATGAAATAGAGGGGAGAGCAGCAACAATTTGAAAACAAATAAACCGAAACCGAAAACCAAAAACCAAACCAAAGCGGAGAAAGCCACTAAGAACGGAAGAAAAAAAAAAGAAAGAGGAAGAAGAAGAAACTACTCGCCGCCGTTAGGAACCGCCACAGCACCGCCCGGAGCCGCCGCTCACGAGCCACGCCACCGCAGCACCGCCTCCTCCACGCCAGGTAAATTTTCTTCTTCTCCTTCGTTCGCAGGTGTTGCCTCCTGCATGCAGAGTTATGCATGCAGGAGGCGGGGGGGAAGAAAATTAATTCTTCCCCCCGCTGGGCCAAAGGTGCTGGGCCAGCCCGATGCTGGCCCAGCCTTGCAAGTCTGGGCCGGTCCTGGCCTAGACGGTAGAAGTTTTGGGCTGAAATCGGCCCAATTTAATTTTGGGCCGAGGTCGGCCCGTTTTTTTTAATTATTTTGGGCTGAGCCTGGCCCGTTTATTTGGGCCGGCCCAGCCCGATTTTTTTTAATATATATTATATATTATATATTATAATATGTATAATATATGTGTGTATATATGTATATATATATATAAATATAATAATAAAAAAAAAAATTTGAAAACATCTTAAAAAATGTTGTTGATTTTTCTGCATATTTTTATCAAAGTGGTTTAATTTTGGTTTGTATTTTTATATCGTAAAGATACAAAACCAGCGTTATAAATACCCGGTTTTCGTCAAAATATCAAAGATTTTTTAGAATAAAAAATGTTTTTGCTTTCAAAAAAAATTCTAAAAATTCCCTAAAAATGTTGTTGATTTTTCTGCATATTTTTTATCAAAGCGGATTAATATTGGGTTGTATTTTTATACCGTAAGGATACAAGCTCAGTATTAAAATACCCGATTTTCGTCAAAGCATAAAAAAAATAATATTTTCCAAAAATTGTTTTTGTTTTAAAATACGGCCTAGTCTCTCCAATATATATATATAAATATTATAACATCATATTTTCACACAACAAAGAAAATTTTCAAAACAATATATGTATTAACATGCATTTTGGCTTTAATAACCAGTTTATTCAAGCCATGAGGACTAGGCCAATATTTCAAAAATTATAAAATTTTTTTTTTGTTTTCTTTTAGTATTTGGGATTACGAATTTATACGTAAAACGTATTCCTAAATATTATTAATAAAATTTTGGTATGGATGTTAGAACGGTTAGGATTTTTACCCGATAAGATAAAGACCTCCTTACCGAGGAGGATTTTTCTTGAACCATAGACAGACCAACAACTAGGAAAACACAATAACACTTTAGTTTTTTTTTGTTAGACAATAAAACAATGCAGCTTACCTTAGGTAAGGCGTATTTGGGGTGCTAACACCTTCCCTTTACGCAACCAGTCTCCGTACCCGATCTCTGAGACCAGTTAGGGTTCCTAGTGACCAAAATACTAGGTGGCGACTCCAAAGAACCAAATAAAAATAAATAAATAAAAATTTCGCCAGTCGAACCCGCAAATTTTAATTGGATTTTTTTTTTGGGTGCGACAGAATGGCGACTCCACTGGGGACCTTGTAGACTAAGCTTTGTTTTTGTCTGATTTGTTTGTGTTTTCGTGTGTTTATTGTTAAAATGCCTTTCCGTTTATTTACATATTGGTTTTTTATTTTACGCATATTATTTATGCATTGTGTAAAATTGTCTCATGCATCACTTGCTTTTATTTTTGAGAAGCACACACAAGCCTTAAGTTAAGTGGGGAATTAGCAATTTACCCTAAGACTATCGGTCAGGGTTTAAATGCGTGAAACACCCAACTCATATCTGAGTGCCTGCTTGGTAATGGTGGGCATACGTGTCTTAACTGTTCCTTGCAACACCCCCATACTGTCTTTACGAAGAACGTCACTAGGCAGATATGAGACCCTTCAAGACCAGATAGAAAAACTACCCACTGTCACTTAATAAATAGAGCTTGTCCTTAGGTTATGTATCTTATTTGCATCAAGATTAATAATGTTATACTCATCGCACATCACTTGTGCATCACATTTTCATCACGCATTTTGTTATCATATGCATTCCAGATCGTGAAACCCGGTCAAGATCAAGAATGGAAAACGAAGAAAGAGCTCACTTAGAGTCGCACTACCAGACCGAGTTGGAATCTGTGAAAAATGAAGTTTCTCGACTGACCAATCTGCTTGAGCAACTTTTAAGAGCCAAGAACGGGGAGGGAACATCTACCCAACCACCTATAGGAGCACCGTCAGTTCATGTCCCGGGGATATCTCAGAACTTGGGGGCAGATTCAGTGACGGGGCAGTACTTTGCGCCTACCATTCCCATTCAGCCCCCTCAAGCTCACATCACTGTGGAAGGGCCTTCCGATAATAGGTCCACTGGATTTATGAACAATGACAAGATATCAGCCTTGGAAGAAAGGTTAAGAGCAGTCGAGGGAAATGACTGGTTTGACCCCATGCGAGCGTCTGAAATATGCTTGGTACCAAACATCACGGTACCAAAAAAATTTAGGATACCGGAGTTTATAAAGTACACTGGGTTGGAATGCCCAAACACTCACCTTCGATCTTATTGCAATAAGATGGCTGAGGTGATTCATGACGATAAGTTACTGATCTACTTTTTCCAAGACAGTCTATCGGGGTCGGCGTTAAGTTGGTACATGAGACTGGATAATGTCAGGATTAAGAAATGGAAGGATTTAGTTGAGGCTTTCCTTAAGCAATACAAGTTTAATTTGGAAATTGCTCCGGATCGAACAAGCCTTATGTCAATGGAAAAGAGAAGCCAAGAATCAGTAAGGGCTTATGCGCAAAGATGGAGGGACGAGGCCATGCATGTGCAACCCCCTTTGATAGAAACGGAGATGGTGACTTTGTTCGCCAACACATTCAAGGCACCCTACTATGAGCATTTAATGGGTAGCTCATCTCAACATTTCTATGATGTTGTATGCATAGCGGAAAGAATATAGCAAGGGATTAAAGCTGGACGCATAATTGAGCCATTGGAGACAAAGGGTTTTTTCGGAAGAAAAATGAAAGGTCCCGTTAACAACTTCGAAAGTGGGTCCAATGACAAGATAACGGATTCATATAACCCACAAATACCTACCTCTCATGTGGCCCACATAAACTTTAACAAACCTTTTTCCCTTAATCGAGCAAATGACCAGTCAAAGACCCACCAAAGACCAAACACAAGATACATTTCAGAACAACTACCGCCATTACCCATGCCTCTGAAGGACATATATGCCAAACTACTGAGCATTGGACAAATAGCTCCTATCCCTACATTACCACTACAGCCACCATTCCCCATCTGGTATAAGCCCGAGTTGACTTGCGAGTACCATGCTGGTATTCCCGGGCATTGTCTTGAAACTTGCTACGGTTTCAAGAACAAGTTGTTGAAGCTCATCAAGATAGGATGGGTGTCATTTGAAGACACACCCAATACCAATTTAAATCCATTGCCTGGTCATGACAAAAGTGATAGGGGATAAAGGTTGGAAAATCTTGGTCAAGAGTCGTCAATAATGAAGAAGACGAGATCGAAGGAGAAGACAAGGAAACGCAAGTGGGGAAGGAAGATGAAGCATTGCCTCGGTTGACTTTCCACACACTAGAAGAAGTTTCAGAACGGGTTGACCCAAGAACTTCTCGTAGTTTTCAAAATGTAAAACAACTTTATTTGCCTTAGCATGTTTTTGTCATTTGCTTTTGTCATTGCTTTTATTTTCTCTAGTGGGCAATCAGGGCTCATGATGTCAGCTAGATTTTGTGTTTGTCTTTGAGCCTACCTTTTCTTTAAATAAATGATGAGATTATGCACTTTTTGAACAAGTTTGAGTGGTTATAAATAAAGTATCATAAAATGGTTTAATATGAAATTTAAGAAAAGCTAACCCTAAAGTACAACCATATCTCTGATAGCATAATGAATTGCATGGATAAAAGATTAAGTGGTCACTTTATAATTTGTAATTGTCTTTATGAACCATAACAATGTGCATTTTGAAATAATAATAATAAAAAAATAATAAAAAAAATAAAATAAAAATCATTATACCTTCGCGCACTAAAAAAGCTTACCACTGGCTGAATGAATTGCTTCTCTATATAAAAACCCAGACTAATATCGCACCCCTACACTGGGGGCAAGACGAGATGTTTTATGAAAAGTTTTACGAAAGCCTATAGATTTGAAAACCAAGCTAAAGCATTTGACAAAAGCATGACAAAGAGGCAAATACAAGTCATACATTTTGAGAAAAGGACTACTTGAAGAAAGTCAAAGACTTCTTCTCCAAGAATATGATAGGCAACACTAGAGATAAATCCAGCATACGACTTCAAAAGCAAGTTCATGTTAAGAGGGAGTCTCATGAACTAGAAGAAGAGGCTGGGACCTATGTTTCAAAACCAGGTATAAATGCACGCATTGCATCTAATCATAAATCATTGCATATATGTTTTTTTTTTTGGATCGTTACAGGAGGAGATTTTAGCGCATTCCAACAAGATTATGGACGAAGAAAGAATCATTGAGTTGATTCTTAGAACAACAAGAAGAGAAGATAATGGTTTTCAAACCCTGCCAGCAGGAAGAACGACATCGATAGCATTCGGTAAAAAAGGAATCGCTAAATGGGATTCCAAGTTGTTGAGATCGACAGAAGGGATCTCGTATTTCGATGGAGGTCGCCAGAAGGGACCTCAAATTTTAGCTTTTGTATAAAAGGAATCGCCAGATGTGATTCCAAGTTGTTGAGATCGCCAGAAGGGATCTCGTATTTCGATAAAAGGAATCGCCAGATGGGATTCCAAGTTGTTTGAGATCGCCAGAAGGGGTCTCGTTTTCGATATTCATCAATGGAGGTCGCCAGAAGTGACCTCAAATTTCAGCTTTGGTATAAAAGGAATCGCCAGATGGGATTCCAAGTTGTTTGGCTAAAGGAGATCGCCAGAAGGGATCTCATATTTCGATGAAGGTCGCTAGAAGGAACCTAATATTTCAGCTTTGAATAAAAGGAATCGCTAGATGGGATTCCAAGTTATTTGAGATCGCCAGAAGGGATCTCGTATTTCGACATTCATCAAGGAAGGTCGCCAGAAGGGACCTTATATTGAAACCATTTCTTAGAAAAGCTTGGAGTTTACTAAGAATTCTTCCCCCTGGGTAGGTCACCCATACAATGAGACCATCATTTTTCCTGGGTAGGTCACCCATACAATGAGACCATCATTTTTTCCTGGGTAGGTCACCCATACAATGAGACCATCATTTTTCCTGGGTAGGTCACCCATACAATGAGACCATCATTTTTCCTGGGTTCGTCACCCATACAATGAGACCATCATTTTTCCTGGGTAGGTCACCCATACAATGAGACCATCATTTTTCCTGGGTAGGTCACCCATACAATGAGACCATTATTTTTCTGGGTAGGTCACCCATACAATGAGACCTTTATTTTTCTCGGGTAGGTCACCCATACAATGAGACCATCATTTTTTCCTTGGGTAGGTCACCCATCACAATGAGACCATATTTTTTCTGGGTAGGTCACCCCTAAGAATGAGACCATTCTCCATCTTTTTTTTACCTGGGTAGGTCACCCATAAGAATGAGGCCATTCTTCCCCCTGGGTAGGTCACCCAAAGAATGAGACCACTCTTTCCCTTTTCCACTCGGGCAGGTCACCCATCATAATGAGACCACACACACATTTTTTGTATTGGTTATGGGTAAAGGAATCGCCAGATGGGATTCCAGGTTAAAGGAGATCACCAGATGGGATCTCAGATGGATTTCCATGTTGATCAAACTAAAGTAAGAATTTAGAGGATCGTTGGATAAGGATCTCGGGATGACTAAGTTTTGATCATAGTTTTTGGGATAAGGAGGATTGTTGTAAAAGACAAAGTTTCAGATCATTTAAACTTCGACCAGATCAGTTTCGGGATTGTCGTTTTGGGTTTATCTTTATAACACTTACTGCGCAAAACCCATGCTCCGTAAGTATTATAAAGAGGGGGCATCTGTTGTAACCCATTTTTGGGTCCCCATAAAAAATAAAATAAATAGCCAAAAGAGGTTAGAAACAATAACAGGAGGCAAGCGCTCAGAAAACAGTCAGAAAATTGGTCAAGGAATTTTAAAAATACAAGGATTGAATTTTTGACAAATATTCTTGAAGGATGAAAGCCTTTTTGAGAAGCAAAATTTGAATTTTGAGGAGAAAAGCCCAAATTTGGATGTTTATGGATTTAATTGGATTTTTATTTGAATTTATAGAGGATTTGATCGCAAGAAAAATTGATTTTTAAGTCAATTTGGGCTTTAATTAGAAGAAATTTAAGTTCTGGGGCCAAAATATATTTTTTTAAGAATTTATTGGGTCAAATCAGGGGTTCAATTGCATAAATATTGAAGTTTAATGGCCAATTAGGGGTTTAATTGTGAAAAACCGAAACCAGGGACCAATTTGGGAAAACCGGGTAAATAGAGGGGGCTGTTTTGCTTTGGATCAGGGGCCTAATTGAAGAAATTTAAAGTTTATTGATCAATTGAGGGCTAAATTGTATAAATCAGAGGCCAAGGACCAAAGTGAAAAAGGCGGCCAACAAGAGGGGCGAGGACCGAGTCTGGAGGACTGATTTGAAGTTTGACCCATTTAAATGAAACGGCGCGTTTTATCCAAAACGACGCCGTTTCATATATATAAAAAAGAAAGAAAAGGAAAGACCAGAACGGTGTCGTTTTGAACGACACTGTTCGTCTTCTTCCTTTCCCCCGCATAAACAGAAACAGCGACAAAACCAGTTTTCGTTTTTTTTCAAATCTTCCCGCGCCTCTCCCTCCTCGCCCCCGCCACCTTTAGATATTGGCCGACCAGCCGTTACACCGCGCTAACGATGGTCCCCCACGGTTCTGCCCCTATAAATAGAGAAGAAAACCGAAAGAAAAAAAAAAAAGAGACCCCGAAGGGAGGAGAGAGAGAGGATATCGAAGAGAGAGAAAGAACGAATGAAATAGAGGGGAGAGCAGCAACAATTTGAAAACAAATAAACCGAAACCGAAAACCAAAAACCAAACCAAAGCGGAGAAAGCCACTGAGAACGGAAGAAAAAAAAAAGAAAGAGGAAGAAGAAGAAACTTCTCGCCGCCGTTAGGAACCGCCACAACACCGCCCGAAGCCGCCGCCCACGAGCCACGCCACCGCAGCACCGCCAGCGACCGCCTCCTCCACGCCAGGTAAATTTTCTTCTTCTCCTTCGTTTGCAGGTGTTGCCTCCTGCATGCAGAGTTATGCATGCAGGAGGCGGGGGGGAAGAAAATTAATTCTTCCCCCCGCTTGGCCAAAGGTGCTGGGCCAGCCCGATGCTGGCCCAGACGGTAGAAGTTTTGGGCCGAAATCGGCCCAATTTAATTTTGGGCCGAGGTCGGCCCGTTTTTTTTTTAATTATTATTTTGGGCTGAGCCTGGCCCGTTTATTTGGGCCGGCCAAGCCCGATTTTTTTTTAATATATATTATATATTATATATTATAATATGTTATAATATATGTGTGTATATATGTATATATATATATATATAAAATATAATAATAAAAAAAAAATTTGAAAACATCTTAAAAAATGTTGTTGATTTTTCTGCATATTTTTATCAAAGTGGTTTAATTTTGGTTTGTATTTTTATACCGTAAAGATACAAAACCAGCGTTATAAATACCCGGTTTTCGTCAAAATATCAAAGATTTTTTAGAATAAAAAATGTTTTTGCTTTCAAAAAAAATTCTAAAAATTCCCTAAAAATGTTGTTGATTTTTGTGCATATTTTTTTATCAAAGCGGATTAATATTGGGTTGTATTTTTATACCGTAAGGATACAAGCTCAGTATTAAAATACCCGATTTTCGTCAAAGCATAAAAAAAATAATATTTTCCAAAAATTGTTTTTGTTTTAAAATACGGCCTAGTCTCTCCAATATATATATATAAATATTATAACATCATATTTTCACACAACAAAGAAAATTTTCAAAACAATATATGTATTAACATGCATTTTGGCTTTAATAACCAATTTATTCAAGCCATGAGGACTAGGCCATTATTTCAAAAATTATAAAAAAAAAAATTTTGTTTTCTTTTAGTATTTGGGATTACGAATTTATACGTAAAACGTATTCCTAAATATTATTAATAAAATTTTGGTATGGATGTTAGAACGGTTAGGATTTTTACCCGATAAGATAAAGACCTCCTTACCGAGGAGGATTTTTCTTGAACCATAGACAGACCAACAACTAGGAAAACACAATAACACTTTAGTTTTTTTTTGTCAGACAATAAAACAATGCAGCTTACCTTAGGTAAGGCGTATTTGGGGTGCTAACACCTTCCTTTACGCAACCAGTCTTCGTACCCGATCTCTGAGACCAGTTAGGGTTCCTAGTGACCAAAATACTAGGTGGCGACTCCAAAGAACCAAATAAAAATAAATAAATAAAAATTTCGCCAGTCGAACCCGCAAATTTTAATTGGATTTTTTTTTGGGGTGCGACATCCATGAGTGAATTTTCTTATGTTTGTATTGTTTTGGAGTTAGTTGTATATTTTGTGGTATCATAAATATGTACATTAACAACATTATATGTTGATTCTAGTAGGATGAACTAAGCCTAAAATTCATACATAAACTCGACCTTTTCTTCTTTACCAAAGTGATATGGGGAATTGAATTTCTTTATTATTTTGATCATAATTTATTTTGGGTTATTCCCTCCAAATCTACTCTTTTTTCTTTTTAAAATAAAAATAAAATAATAAAATAATAACAACAAGGGGGGTACTGGTGTTACGGAGGAATCAAGGCGGCAATTTTGGATGAATTGAGAGTCTAATTGTACCAAACATTGAAAAGACAATTCAGATTCAATGTTAAATTAAATTATTATTGAACAAATTTGCATAAAAATTAAACCTAGAGACATAATTAGATTTTTAATAGGCCAAATTGATTTAATCATGGGTCAAATTAAAATTTTAATTATATTTAAGAATTTATTTGGGTCCAGTTAAAGAATTTAATTAAGTGCAAGGATTTAATTATACTTTAAATGAGTTAAATTAATGTTATTAGAAATTTAATTGGTGAAATATTAAGTTTGGAATCCTAATTTGAGCTTAATTGAGAAGATGGAATTTTAGAGGACCCACTTAATTGTTAAAAGTCAATTGGTTCAAATCAAATGTGAAATTAGAAGAAAATCAAAAGTTTAGGGCAATTTGGGATAAAATTAAAGAAAATCACAGTTAAAGGCTTTTTTGTAAAGGTGTTGAACTATAGAGGCCCAATTGATTGAAATCAGGGGTGAAATAAAAAAAATTAAATGTTTAATTGTCAGTTGAGGGTCAATTTATATAAATTCAAAATCATGAATCAAAAGAAAAATGGCATTGATATGCAGGAGTGATGTTGAAGTTAGTTAGGGGCAATATTGCACAAAATTAAAAGTTTAAAGCCAATCAGGGGTGTAATTAAATAAAATTTAAAATTAAAGGACTAAATTGAACTTTAGCAAAACCAGGCTGTTTTGGTTATCGTTCATCATCTTCTTTTTTTTATCTGAAAAATCTATTCAGGTAATTACTTTTCAAGAGCATTTAATATTTCTTTTCCCAACTAAACCGGTCAAATCATATATCAACATGATAACTAGACATTTTTAAAAACATAATGTATTTTTTTAAAAAAATAACACAAACATATATAGATATGTGCATATGTGCATGTGTATGTTTGTATATTTTGACTGTCACTTATATCTTTGAACTAATATATATGTCAATTATGACATATTATTACAAAATCTTTGTGAGTAAATTGTCACACAATTAATATATATAATAGAACACGGTAATAACTATAGGAATTATAATATTAGAATAATCCTCTACATATAATGAATTTGGTGTTGCTTAAATATCGTGATGAGAGAATGCTTACACTATACAAATCATCTAAGTAAAATGAGACATTATTACAAAATCTTATCGTGTAAAGTGTCATAATAAAATAGTATAAATCTTATCGTGTAAAGTGTCACACAATTATAAATTTAAAATAAAATATTTCTTTGTAACTAAATTTTCATAATTGTTTTTTGTTTTCATTTTATTTATACATGGTACGTACTTTTTTTAATTGAGATTCATATATTAAGATAACATTAAAATCCTTTAGTCTGGTTAAAAATAGACTCCAACCACTGAATAACTAGACGAATTTATAGGAAGTTTATTTCCTATACCATCATTTGAAATTAAATATTTATGGTTAAAGATGAAATACACGCCCTTAACCATCGTCACCAAGGTAATGGTGTTGCTGTGATATTTAGTTTATTTCCAAGCTTACAGAATAGTGTAATTAATCTCCTGACGGGGGATGCTTGAACAACCACTATAAATTGAGAATTAAATAATTTTTTGTTTGATTTTCTCCAAGACATGTTAATTAATATGATTAAAAAAAGATAGATATGATTACTTCAGTTAAACAAACCTAAAAATCATCTTTGTTAATTAATCCTTATATATGTGTGTTCCACGAGAAGAGAGAAATGATAAAAAGTGCAAAAGACAAAAGGATTGGAAAAGAAAAAGAAAGCTTTAACAAGAAAAGCACATTCTTACCGTGAGGGTTTAAAAAGAAAAGCAATCATAATAAAAGAAAATTCATGTCATAATATTCTTGTAAGAAGTCTGTATATAGACACGAATAGAATCAAGTCACGTCAAACACATACATTATAAATATAATTTATAAATACTAAATTTGGAGGATGTACACCGTGTAATTATTAGTTCTTTATTAATTTTTAATACAATTCTTAGGAAGGATATTTAATTTAATTTATAACTAAGCTATTACGTATAATAAATGTTTCTGTTAATTTTGATGGGAAAAAAATTGACGAATTGGTATATTAAAAAAATATAAATAAACTCATATTTGATAACAAAAAGAAATTACGATCACCAATCAATCGTAGTGATCAAGATGGACATGGTGCTTATGAAGCATCTTTGTTGGTCCACTTGTCTATGACCTTTCTTTATCGGGTAGAATCATTCATCTTGTCCCATCAATGGATATCACCCTTTTTTTGCTATAAAAAGGGGTAGAATCGGTCCTTGCTCATCAAGTGCTAGTAGCAACCACTAACCAATCAAAATAATTCCAGTTTGATCTCCATACTATGGGTGAGTACCTAAGCTTTCAATTGATGCTCAAGAATTTCATATATTCTCCTATCTATAACATTTTTTGTAGCAAAACCTATGTACTAAAACATATATTTGATCATACATATCATCAATATATTGCTGACACTGCTGTTTTATTACTATCTTGGTAAATTTTAGGGAGCATAGGTTCAAAACAATCAGATCCTCATGAAGAAGTTATCACAGTCCTTAGCATTGACGGTGGAGGAGTGAGAGGCATCATTGCTAGCATAGTTCTTAGCTACCTTGAATCCATACTCCAGGTTTTGTTGATCAATGCTTATACATATGCACACAGGTGTTATGTATGTGTTTGCATGTGTGTGTTTTGTTTAGGAAAGATATTCTTATGTATTTTTTAAGTTACATAAAATTTTACATAGTATAGGTGAGGTCTCTAATGTACGAAGACATTCACTTCGTGTGTTCATCTGTTGGACTAGATTTATTATAATGTTCATACATGCACGCTAAATAAGAATTCAAAAAGTAGCAGTCGTCATAATTTCTATTGCTAGAATGATTTTATTTCTTTTGATATAGGGGTTGGAGAATGATAAGGAAGTAAGGATTGCAGACTATTTTGACTTCATTGCTGGGACAAGCACAGGAGGCCTCATCACAGCTATGCTTACTGCTCCTGATCATATGAAGCGACCTTTGTTCACTGCAAAAGAAATTACTAGTTTTTATATTGAAAATAGCAAGAATATCTTTTCAAAAGAGTCAACTGATGCAAGCCACCATGATCAAGCAGCAAAGACGAAGCCCCAAAACCCAAGTACTCTTGAAGTTGTACAGAACATGTAAGTAAAATAGATGACATGGTTTTTTTTCCTGTTAAACAATATCCCTGAAAAAATAATCTTTTCTCTAGAAAAAATCCATTATGCATCTGCATGCATATGTAACTAAGATGTATTATCTTGTGATAAACTATAGCGTACGCAATATAAGCAGCGGCAGCAGCAACACAAACATTTTGGATAATATCTTGAGGGAAATTATACGTTTGGATATTATTCCTCAACCAGTCCGTGAAATGGCTATGTCTATCCTACAACCAAAATATGATGGTTGCTATCTGCATGAGACCGTCAAGGAACGCTTAGCAGAGGAACTCGTAATCAGTGAGACTATCACTAATGTGATAATTCCCACTTTTGACATCAAGCGTTTTCGGCCAATCATCTTCTCTACCTTGAAGGTCATTCATCTTGATTTTCTAATAATTTCGTACCATTCTTTTTAACATATTTATCCAAAGGTTATCTCATATTATTTTTAATGAATAATTCATAGGCGAAAAGGGATGAGTCAATGGATCCTCCATTGTCCGATGTATGTATTGCGACGTCAGCAGCACCATGTTACTTCCCCCCTCATCTTTTGACAGCCAGCGCCAAGGAATTCCACTTAGTTGATGGTGGTGTAGCAGCCAATAATCCTGTAAGCTGCTATTACCCTATAGAAAAAAGGTATTTGTGTTGAATTAGACATGTTAGTACTGAATTCCATATCCTTTAGGGGTATGAACTATGAAGAAAGAAATTTGCTTGTAGATAAAAGCGAACCAGTAATCCACTTCTTTAGGGTTTCTGGATGATTAAGTTATAATTTAGTCCTTGTAGATTGTTAAAACTAATTAATTTTTCCTCTTAAGTTATAATTTAGTCGTTGTAGATCACATGTAATTTTTTTTTCTATTTTATAATTTACTCGTTTTTGGATTGAATATGGTTCGTTTCTATTAATTTAAAATAGGTTCTAGGTGGTTGAGTGCTGGATACTTGATAATAACAATGCCTTAATTTGAAGCTATCATTCTGGATTGAGAAAATATTTTGCCTATTCGTTGACAAAGCTATAACTTTTTTGTTTCCTGCTGGATTTTCACCCTCTAAATGGCCAGCTTTATAAATATTAGCTCGATGTTCATAAGAAAATAAGTAAATAACAATGCCTTAATTTAATTAATTGACTCACCTGTGATAATTTTACCAGTCTTTGCTAGCCGTATGTGAGGTAATTAAAGAGAAGAAGGTCGATTACAGTAAGATTCTTCTTCTGTCCCTTGGAACTGGAGAACAAAAAGGAAAGGATAAGCTGGAGGTTGGAGAAGATCCTAGCAAGTGGGGGATCCTTAATTGGCTTTGGCAAAATGACAATTCCAATCCATTACTTGATATTCTTATGAGTTCAGCAGATGAAATGATTGAGATGTACATGTCCAGCATCTTTCAATCACGTGGATTAAGTGAAAACTATCTTCGTATCCAGGTACCATTGAGTTGCATTTAAGATATAGAATACGTTGGGATATTCTCACGTAAGCATTTTATATCAAATATTTTTCTCCATGCCATTTTAAAAGAAAAATAAAATAAAATAAAATTGAAGGTTGCTCGAGCCAAGATTTATAGTGTATGATAAAAATTTTATGAGTAAAAAAATTAAAAATAATTTAAATTAATATATGAGAATAATATCAAACGAAACCTTAATTTAAAATTCCTACTAAACTAACTTTATATCTTATGGTCACAATCAGGCTGACCTGAGTTATGTTGAAGCCGCGTTGGACGACTCAAGTGATGAAAACCTGAAACGTCTCTTGAAGATTGGTGAAGATCTGGTGGAAAAGAATGAAGACATACTTACATAGTACGATTAACATTTTTTAATTTGTCTAGGTTTATTTCTTATGAGTTGTTTAGTACGTACCAATACAAACTTCTTCATGCATATTTATTGCTGCCTCTGGATTCATGTTGTGCAGCTTCGCGGAAAGATTGGTAGACATAAGGAAGGCTCGCTCTTCAAAGTAAGTCAGATTCATGGAAATGTTGCTGATGTTGAAGACATGATTTCTGCTATTGACGATGCTATGGAATATTAAAATAAAACTGAAGTGCTAGTATCAGCACTTCTTGCTAGGCTTGTTTGTGAGTTGTGTGGAGTGATATAAATTCATGTAATCCTTAAAATAACTAGGAAACAAGACTCTCCTTGAGTTTCCTAGAAAAAAGTCTCCATGTGTTGTGCCTTTTTTTTTTTCTCTTTTGGAGTGAATTTGCTTGTGTTGTATTTGCTTGGATTGTTGTGTGGAGTGAAGAATTGGTGTGATTTGTATGTTTTATGTTTCATCATAAAATATAGTACTATAAGAAATTACAGTTTACATAATTAATATTGGTCTTGTAATATCCTAGACACTTACACCGAATGAGTTTACATTGATTATTGAATACACGTGTTCTATAAGTGTCCATATGTAAAACAAATACTAACAAACCTCCTGGAAAATAGGTCTTAGGCAAGTGATAAGGTTGTTGTAGAGTTGAACTCTAATTGATGTAATTGGTTAGTCTTTGTGTTGTTGCTGCAGTATAAATAACCCCTCATTCCGTGAATAGGGAAGTCGGTTTTGTTCACAAACTGTATGAGTGATTCCTCAAACACAGCCCTTGTGACCATTAATGTCACAGCTCAAGCTCCGTTGAAACTAAATAGCACCAATTACTTGTCATGATGATTTCAATTTCAAACACTCTTTATTGTCTATTGCAAGGCTATATATACGGCACAAAGCCATGCCCACCACAATGACTTACCACTAACACAGACAACATCACCACCTAAACCTTAAACCAAGAGTATCACACCTGGATACGTCAAGACCATTCTACTTCTGAACGCAATCATCGGATCCATTACACAAACCATTATACCATTTATTGCTCAAGCCAGAACATCTCACGAAGTGTGGAACATCCTTGCTGCCACATATACCACATCATCTTGGGGTTGCATCAAACAAGTAAACGCCAATCTAAAATTGCTGACCAAAGGCACCCTTAGTATTACAGACATCCTGCAATCAGTCAAGGCTATAGCTGATAAACTTGCAGTCCTAGGGGTGCCTGTTGACAATGAAGATTTGATGGACAAAATCCTAGAAGAACTAGGTGATGACTACCGAGAATTGGTAATGGTAGTGCAAGTCAGGGAGAATGCTATTAGTTTTGATGAACTTTATGAAAAGCTATTGATGTTTGAAGCCTCGTTCCAGGAAACCAACAAGCTCGTTAATTGTTTTCCACCTACTACGCATCCCACCAATCGCTCGCACCAGTGGCCGGTATCCCTTCACCAATGTTTGTCACTCCACGCCTAAAAACATGGGAGGAAATTGGCGCTCCTCTGTTGACCAACAGCACCGCTACCAAGGACAAAATCAGTTTGTGGCCTCCCACAACACAACCAATAACAACCGACCTCCGTGAAGGCCATACCTGTGTTGATAATAATGTCTCTGAGTTCTTACCTGATGTTTTCTTGTGAAGGACTTGTTGACGGGGAAATTCGCATAAAGAGTAAAATAAAAAAAGGTGTGTACGTCTGGTCGTGCATTGTCACTCCTCATGCTTTTTTGAGTCTCAAACTTGCTCCAATAAATTGGCATTTTCGATTAAGTCATCTAACTTTTTCTGTTTTAAAAACAATTTTGATGAAGCATAATTTAGATTCGTCTTCAGTGTCTAAAGATTTTATCTGCAATGCGTATTACTATAACAAGAGTCACAAGTTACCATTTTTTGTCTCCACTTTGATTTCTCACAAACCTCTTGAATTAATTTTTTTTGATGTATGGACCTTACCTTTTTCATTTGTTGATGGTTTTAAGTATTATGATATTTTTATGGATCATTTCACTAAATATATATGGTTTTATTCGCTAAAAAAAAAAATCTGATATCAAACCAACTTTCATTCGCTTTAAAGCAATATTGGAAAATTATTTCAAGGGAAAAATTATGACTCTGTATTCTGACAATAGGGGTGAATATATTGTGTTAACAGAGTTCTTTGTTATGCATGGAATATCTCATATGACAACACCACACGCTCCTAAACATAATGGTTTTGCTGAACACCGTCATAGATTTATTGTGGAAACAGGCCTCTTGCTTTTAACTCATGCATCCTTACCATGTTTTTTTTTTGTCTTATGCTTTTGCTACCGTGGTGTATCTCATTAATCGCATGCCTACTATGACGTTACAAAATCTTTCATCTTATGCATTTATTTTTGAACATCCCCGAAATTATGAAAAACTTCGTAGTTTTAGATGTTTATGTTATCCTTGGCTTCATCCTTACACTACACATAAGTTAGACCCCTGATCTAAATCATGTATTTTTCTAGGATATTTTGTCATAAAGTGCTTATTTTTATTTCGAACCCGAGTTCTCTAAAATTATTGTGTCTAGGCATGTTTCTTTTATCGAGCATATTTTTCAATGTCATTCTTTAGATAAATAGGAGTCAATGGGAATCTACATCAGTTGACATGTGGATTTCACCAGCTATCACCATTCTAGCATCCATTCTGCATCTTCTACACATTCTTCTGCAGCTGCACCTGATGTGAGGACTCTCACCCCAACATCTCCCTTGCCAGTGGTCCTTCCTACATCACCAGATCTAGAAAACCTTTCGAACATATCTTCTATGCCTTCTTCCTCCACTCCTATCCCTACACCGCCTACCCCAACTCTAGCAGCAACACTACCCACCAGAACCACTCCCTTGTCATCCTATGACCACCCAATCCAAAAACAACATTCACAGACCCATTAAAAAACTCACGTTCACTACCAAACTAAACACTAAACCTCAAGAACCTGCCACCCTTGCCCATACCACTAAAAATCCAAATTGGTGTTCTGTCATAACTGATGAGTTTAATGCTCCATTATGCAACGGCACTTGGACTTTACCTACTTGTGCTTCAAATTTGGTTAGTTGTAAGTGGATTTTCAGGATCAAAAGAACCTCAAATGGGACTGTGGGTCGTTACAAAGCTAGACTCATGGTGAAAGATTTTCATCAGCGTCTTGGCTTGGACTATCACAAGACATTTAGTCTCGTGGAAAAACCTATGATAGTTAGACTAGTTCTCAGCATTGCTGTCAGCAATGGATGAAAGCTTCACTAACTAGACATTAACAACGCCTTTCTTCAAGGCACCCTTATTGAAGATGTCTACATGGTCCAACTTTCAGGGTTTCATGATCCAGAAAAAAGTTGGGTTTGTCTGCAAGCTTAGAAAAGCTATTTATGGCTTAAAGCAGGCGTCTTGTGCGTGGTATCATGAATTTCAAAATGTTTTGACTACTTTAGGTTTTTTACACTCCCTGCCGATACATCTGTTTCCATCTTCAATCATGACTCTCATCTCATTTATCTGTTGGTTTATGTTGATGACATCATTATTACTGGGAATAATAAACAAGCTATTGATCAATTCTTTAAATGTTTAGCAGCTTGGTTTTCATTAAAAGACTTGGGTTCTCTGACATACTTTCTGGGCATTGAAGTCCAGCCTCATTCTGTTGGTGGTGTGCTTCTCTCCTATAAAAAATACATTTTAGATCTTCTCGAACTAATATGACTTATGCAAAATCCATACCTACTCCGCTGCCTCCTGGTTGTAAACTGACCTTGGACATAGGCGTTCCTCTAGCTGATCCTACCACCTACCGTGCAACAATAGGAAACCTTTAGTACCTATCTCTCACTCGGCTTGATGTTTGTTTCTTTGTAAACAATCTCTCACAATTCATGCACAAGCCCACCGATGTTCACTAGAAATTGGTGAAATGCCTCCTTCGCTATTTACTCACTGTCCACAACTGTCTGCTTCTTCATTGTCATTCCCCTTGTTCAATACATGCCTTTTTTGATGTAGACTGGGGGGGACAAGGAAGATTTATCCTCCACCAGCGCCTATGTAATCTATCTTGATCGAAATCCCGTCTCCTAGTCCTCCAAAAAGCAACACCGCACTCTCGGGACCATTATTGAGCAGATTTGACATTGTTTTGGTCCTCTTGGATACGAAGAATCCTGAATGGGTCTGTTGTATCGTCTCACATTCTCAATGAGGTGATGTGGAAATCAAATATGGGTTCCATGTTATGTCATAAAGCAATTGACTCATTTAAAGCCTCACTGTTTTCTGAAACTTATTTGTAGGGTGAATCAAACAAAGGAGATCATGATGAAGATTTGGGTAATATCTGGACATTTTCTATGCTTCGCAGGTAAAATACTCTTTTGGTTCAATAGTAAATGGAGAGAGAGTAGAGCATAGTGGTCATAATTGACTGTCTGGTGACTGGGGACTCAGGTCAACAAGACAACTTTTCTAGGGAATCATTTAACTCCCATGCTTGGAGGGTAACATTGCACCTCTCCTCCCTGTTTTGGAGTGAAATGTTATCATTCATTATTTTCCTGTTTCTTTTGTATTCTAAATTAGTTAAATGGGGGATTTGATGTTACTCTGGTAACATTTTGGCCCTGCCAACTTAAAGAGAGAATTCTGGCGTAACTGTCTTTGAGCCACACACATGCATGCACACGCACACATTTGTGTTTCAATTAAGCACATTATGCTGCATAACATATTTGTTTCATTATGCTTACCAAGGAAGCTGAAAAGGTTATTTCAAGTTATTATCAACTCCAACGAAGATCTGCAACTTATAATGCAGGTTCCTCAGTAAATTACTCTTTCAAGCCTATTATTATTGTTGCTTTTTTTATTTTTCCTTTTATTGTTTCGTACTATTTCTAATTTGTAGCAAGGACTACCGTGCGCATGCTGGAAAGTTTGATACGCCTAGCTCAAGGTATTTCGATATTTATGTTGATTATTTGTCCATTAAATTATCAGAATTTGACTTCTCAGTGTTGCCGCACATGCAAGACTTATGTTCAGAAATGAGGTCACTCGGATAGATGCCATTATGGCAATTTTATGTATCGAATCATCTATGACTACATCAGCCATTGTTGACAGTGTTGGGAATTCCCTGCACTCAAATTTCACAGAAAATCCTGATGAAGAATGTATCCTTGTTAGCAATCTGGGCATGCTTAACCGTACATACACGCTTGCAAAAACTGTGATTGGCTGGTATCTATCACGGCATTTCAACAGTCCTAAGGATGCCAAGTGTCAGAAGATTAGCAATTAATATTGTTAGAATGCTGTTAGTATTGTTTGTTAGAAAAAAGAATCTGTTAGCATTATATTGAATGAACATTCTCCGTGTGGTATCTTTCCAATATTGTATATGTAAACTGAGATGAGTAATGTAAACACTGAAGCAAAAGTAATAGTATAACTGTGCATGAATTTCATCTTCTGCTTCTCTGTATAACAGATTCATTCTCTGTTCTTCTTCCTTTCTACTCTCTGCTCCTTCTTCATCTTTGTTTCATTTATATATAAATATCTATCATGGTATTAGAGCTTCCCACTCCTCTGCAAATAACACACCAACCTTGGAAGGATCCGTAGTTGCACTCATCACAAACTCGCACAAGTGTGCAAGGATGTACATAGGAATCGCAGATTACACATTTTCCATCACACTTCTCACAAAGGCGTCCAATAGCAATTCCTGGCTGCTTCCGGCACATAATCAAATCAGGATGATGCTTGGCCATGATCTCTTCAAGATCTTAGTGTTACTGCGTGCACCTGCTGAAATCGATTTGAGACTCTGTTGCTTTTCTTTCAGCAGAGAGAGGGGGAAACCTGGAGAAACTTTTGCACTCTATGTTTATTTTTTTTTTACTCTTGTTTCTGATTCTGGCTTCTTTCTCATCTTATTCATGAAATTCTTCTGTGTTCGATGGTGTGTCTATTATCTGTTTGATATATCGTCAAACTGACACTTCTTCTTCAAATCTTCAATTTTCTGCAAGATTCTTCCTTCTCAATCTTTGATTCTCTTCTTTTCTATCTCCTGCACTCTAAAAATAGCGACTACTTCTCAACTTCAGATTGTTCAAATCTAATAAGAGAATATACACATAAACGTTTTCTTCTTCCTCTGCACTGCAGAATTTCTCTCTACTTCTCTTCATCTCTATTCTCTGCTTTTCTTCATCTCTATTGCAATATCTCCCTCTAATTCTATTCACTTCTCTGTTCCTCTCTTTGACGATTCTTGCAAGCTTTTCAAAATATCTCTGCTATCTCCCTTGCTTCCAATCCAGTGTTCCATTCCAGGATGAAACATCTCCAGATCGATTATCATTTTGTTAGGGAACAGGTTATCACAAATGATTTACTGGTCCAGCATGTCTCCTCTACTGATATATCCTCACCCAAGGTCTTTCCATTTCTTTGTTTCAGCATCATTTCTCCAATCTCATGCTTGGAGCAACCACGAGGGAAAACAGAGGGAGAAGATTTTGCCCCATAGGTTCATATTTACCATTGTTTAATTTCCAAGTGAGAGGAAACCTAGTAAAATTTTTAGTGTCATTGATAAATTACGACTTTGTAGTTTAAATTAAGGACTGTGTTAGTCTATATTTTTTCAATTGTTTAGAAAACCACATGCAAACATAGCTTGCATTGAATGAGAGATGTCTAACCATTATGGTTAAACCATATGATATAGTATCTTAATATCATTTGATTGAGCAGTTTTCCTTGTTATTCATCTGATTGATTGATGATTTTGGATGAAGGTTTCCTTGTTTGTTGTTGTGTTAACTTCTAGTCAAATCATGAAGCTTTGTGTGATCTTTTATTGAATGTTATTGCCAGGTTGAGGAGCCACAAGTTGTCAATACCTTCAAGAAATTAAGATCAATCAGAGAACAAGATTTGGTGACAAGATTGTACTCCATCCAATATCTTTCTTGGAATATCTTCCAGTAAATGCTTGATTTACATGTATAGATTAGACCAAGACCTAGGAAAAATGTATGATTGTGATCATAATAACAAGATGGCGTACTAGAAGTACACTAAATAAAGGTATGATTTACTAACCATAAATTTCACCATGTTTCTTGTTTATTTCTCAAGAAATTTTTTCTCGTTAACATGGAATTCGAAACCATGGTTTTGAAGGTTAGATGTAGCTTTTTCTGCTCTAATTGCTATAATCCAACGTATATTTTTGTAAATGTTGGCGAATATAATAGAAGCCTAAAATTGCATGGACCCAAAAGAATATGTTATCAGGTTCAGGTTTGTAAAAACGCTTAACCTGAGATACTAGGGTAATGGTGTAGGTTAATGAACCATGAACATAAACGACGATGATTGGACCCCAGAGAATGAAACAGTTGTGCTTTGAGGAAATTTCTCCTTTTTATTTTCCTACGTTTTTCTCTTTCCCCAATTGTGGTTTATCTTTAGCAGTTTTGGAGCTTGTTGGAAATAAGTGTTGGTGCTTTAGCAGTTTTGGTGCTTGCCAGGCCATGAGTTTGTGCAAAATTTTGCATGTTCTTCATTCACTATGGCTGTTGTGTCTAATTCGATTTCACGAAAACCTTGGTAAAGAGAAATTGTGATTTGTCGTTTGTTGATAACAGATAACCTAAACGCAAAATGCTGATAGCTTGCTAATGGCAGACTGTTCAATTGCAGTTAATAGGTACCAATTTGTAGTACGAGAGGCAATATACTGGTCTAAAATTTTTCCCAAGTCTTTAATTTGCTAAAAAATTGGTTTAAAATACGTTTAATTAGTATATTAAAGACTAATTTAATTGTAAGGTTCACTCATAATTGGGGTTAAGAATTTCTTCAAAATAGATATTGTAACATGGAACATTAAGATATTTAAAGTGTGAATGAAAGAGAAAATTTAAAGGGTACTTCTATTATATGGTAGTTTTGTAAATAGTCTATATAATTTATTTTTTATTTCCTATTATGTTGCTGTGACATGTAATCTTATATATTAAGTCCAATTTTTATGTTTCTGATTTTTTTTAAGCTTTCTTCTTGAAAATAAAGCACTGGAGAGTTGTTGGGTTCTTTTGTATTTGATTTTGGTGCCTTGTAAATACACTCTTCAATCACTTAACATTGTTCTCACACAATATTGTCTAATAGCTAATTGATCGAAAGATCATTTGAACTCTTTGTTAAATCTAATTCAACTCTTAATTTTGTAATTTTTATTTTCATCCATCAAACTATCCATAACTATTCCATAAGCAAATGCATGACTATTCCCTCGCAATTTCTCATGGATGTAACCATAGTTTTTAAACTCGACCCGGGGAGTGACCCGGTCAAGAAACCGGGTTCCAGGTTTCATGGGTCAACCCCGGGCGGGATAAATATGACGTTGTCGGTTGTGTTTGTGCAGAGAAATGGTACTTAATCTCATCGCATCTCCTTATAAAGTTTATCTTTCGCTTCATCACAATCAACCAGCAGTCTCTATTTTTTTAACCATTTGTTTTGTGCAGAGATGAACACGATCTGTTTAAAACCTAGAAGCACAGTCCTTGCTCCTTGACGCCCCCGTGAACAAGATCTAGTTTCTACATGCTTTAAAACATTAGCTAGAAAGAGAGAGAGAGAGATGTTAAAGTAGAAAAGCGTGCAGCATGTTGTTCCAGCCCTTGTGAATTGAACCGGATTTGGTTTTTCTCCTCAGCAAAAACAAGCAAGAACAAGAAGAGAATGCTTGATTATGACGGACAACTTGCGACCCCATTTATATATGGTGTTGGACAAGCAAGAACAAGAAAGAGAGACTTGATGGTGCTAGTACTACCTGTTGCCTCTCTCTTTCTCTTGAAATTGTGAGTTTGGTCCCTGTTGCCTTTCTCTCTCTTTTGAAATTAAAGTCATCAACTAGAAGAAACAAATGGGAACAATAGCACCACTGTTCTTACTTTCTTACGCCTAGTGATGAGCAGTGAGTGGAGTTGCTACTTTCTTCAACAGTAATGGAAAGTCCAAAGTAATAAAGCAAGAACGCAACAAGGATTTGAAGTTTTTCATAGATCACCAACGCCTCCCCTCGAGATCTTCAAACTCAGATCGCGGACCCAACTCCAACCGGGTCTCGTTCGGGTTTGCCCGGGTCATGGGTCGACCCGCCGGGTCGACCGGGTTTTGCCGGGTTGTTGCCTCAGACAGTTTTTTAGTAAACCCGGACCGGTCCAACCACCGGGTCGACCCGCCGGGCCGGTCCGGGTTTAAAAACTATGGATGTAACCTTTTCTTTTTTTTACATAAGCAAATGGATGGAACCTAAGGGATCAAGAAGTGATGAATTGCATTGAAAAAGAAAAAAAAATAAAAGAAAAAATAAAAAAGCTAAGAGTTTCTCGATCAATTAACATGTCTAAAATTCGTACTTAAACAAGAGCTTGTTTTTCCTCTCCCAAAGCCAACATATTCCACCATTCGCTCTTAATCTTGATTTTACTTTTTTTTTTGGGTAGAAATTACTTATACAACTTCGTAAATATAATTTACTATGAAAAATCTATCAAAGAGTCCTTGTAAATGTGCGTTTTATCAAAATATAATTTTAAAAAACATTAGTCAACTGCCACCTTTAAATTTACTCATATGCCTATTGTCAATTTTTGTTTTTCAGTTAAAATATCTGTTCACTCTTTTTTACATTTTAATTTAATTTATAGCTAAGTTATCATGTTAATGAAAAAAAAATAAAACCATTGGGTGTTTCTGTCTCATTTTTTTTAAGTTAAGATTTTAGTATCTTTAACAAATTAATTAATTTTTAAACACATAAAGTTGTTGCCCATGTTGTCCACGCATTAGCGAGTGGAAGCCACTCTTGCTTTTTAGATGGCGCATGTGACGACTTTCAATGGCCAAACCACCCATTTCGTTGTGTCAAAAAAAGTGTTGTTGTGTTCTTTTCCTCGTGGAGAGGCACATGTCTATGATGGATAAGAGGTTTGTCATTGATAACCATTTTTTTTTTACTTTTTTTCTCTCTCTCTCCTCCCTCCAAAAGTACACATTGATCCTTTTTTTTTTTTCAATTTAAAGTACACGTTGATCCTTCTTTTTTGTTTCAATTTATTTTTTATTCTTTTGATTTCTAATTGTTTTCTTAGCCCTTTATAAAAGTTTTGTTTGTTTTCAATTTAGTCCTTCAATTACAATTTGTCACATATGTTTTTTCAATTTTGTCCTTATTCTTTTGATTTTTATTTTTTTAGCATATAATTAGTGTCGCACCCTCGCGGTGACCCTTGATTGATTTTGAGTTTTTTTTTTTTTGTGTAAAGGAGTCGCTACCTAATATTTTGGTCACTAGGAAACGTAATTGGTCTTTCAGGGATTCTAAGGCAAGGGATTGGTTGCGTAAAAGGAAGATATTAGCTGCTTGGTGTTTGGTTTGCTTTATAATTGCTATGGTGTTGGTGTTTTCTAATCCCATCAGTTTTCCTAGGTTTGATTCAAACTAAATTTATTAAGATAGAAATCCAAGGAGATTCCATGTGCTTTAAAGGCTCATTTTTCCCTTAGTATTTGAAGAGTTTGCAACTCGTAAATCACAAGGAGGAGGGACAAAAATTTAGAAATCTAGGGCGCTTTAAAAACCTATTTTTTCCTTAGTGTTTTATACTCTCACGGCTCGTAAACCGTGGAGTGAAGCATTAAAATGTCCTCAATTATAATCAAGGCTTCTTTCAAGGATGTGTGATGACTTATTATTCCTAGAAAATTATTTTGAATATTTACCACTTATTCTTTTGTCCTTATTCGTTTGATTTTTATTTTTTTAGCATCATAATTAGTGTCGCGCCGTCGCGACGACCCTCGATTGATTTGGAGTTTTTTTTTTGGTGTAAAGGAGTCGTCACTTAGTATTTTGGTCACTAGGAAACCTAACTGGTCTTTCAGGGATTCTAAGGCAAAGGACTAGTTGCGTAAAGGAAAGATATTAGCACCCCTAGTACGCCCTACCTAAGGTAAGCTGCTTGGTGTTTGGTTTGCTTTATAATTACTATGGTGTTGGTATTTTTTAATCCCATCAGTTTTCCTAGGTTTGATTCAAACTAAATTTATTAAGATAGAAATCCAAGGAGATTTCATGTGCTTTAAAGGCTTATTTTTCCCTTAGTATTTGAAGAGTTTGCGACTCGTAAATCACAAGGAAGAGGGACAAAAATTTAGAAATCTAGGGCACTTTAAAAACCTATTTTTGCCTTATTGTTTTATATTCTCATGGCTTGTAAACTGTGGAGTAAAAAATTAAAATGTCCTCAATTATAATCAAGGCTTCTTTCAAGGATGTGTGATGACTTATTATTCATATAAAATTATTTTGGATATTTACCACTTAGGATTTTTTTATCCAAATATTAACAGTGAATAATAAGAAGTTATTTCTAATAATATTTTGGACATTCATCCATTTGGGATTTCTCTATCCAAACATTAACAGTGAATAATAGATGAATTCCCCCCAAAATAAGATTTTTTATTTTTTTGGAATATTGGCCAATATCCTTTGGAGTTTTACAAACATGTTGTAAAATCTAAAAATACAAGAAAATATTTTTTGTTGTGTTTAAGAAATCCATGCAAAAATAAAATTTTGAAACTTCCAATATTTTTTGCATAAAAAAGAGCGTTCAAAACATGTTAGGGTATTGGCCGTTTGCAACACACAAGATAACATTTTTTTGATATATATGTATATTTGTCACATTGCGTCGAAAACCAAGTATTTTAAATATGAGATTGATAATTTTTTTACAACATAAAAAAATTCAGACCTTGAAATAAATATGTCAGAAAATCATAAATCTCTTTTTCTTTCTTTTATTTTTTTGAAAAAAAAAACATTGAGTCTGGCCGGGTCACATGCCTCAGTAGGGGACCTGCCTGGACACAAAATTTAAACAATTGTTCAAGTGAATTATAATTCACTTGAATAGTAACCACAAAAGGATGCATAATAACATATATAATTAAAATGCAAAGCAAAGAGAATGCATGGACTTACCTGGCGCTGAAACAGGCGAAGGAGATGGCACTGCAGTTGCTGCACCCGGTTCCTGGCTACTAGTTCTGGCCGAAGAAAAACAATGGCCACGCTAGTTTTGGCCTCTTTTCCTTGCTTCTTCCTGTTTTCTTCTCTTCTCTTTCCCTCCTTTTCTATTTTGCTTTCTTTTTCCTTTTTTTCTTTTCACAATAATGAACAAAAACTCCTTCTATTCTCTGCATCTTATCTGCTGCTCACTCTGTTCTCTTTTCATTTTTCTGTTGCTCCCTCTTTTCCTTCTCCTATTGCATGCCTCTCGATGGAGATGATGAGGGAGATGGCGATGATAACATGTTATGCTGGTTGAGTTCATGCCCCTGCCTCTATGTTTAGGCAGTGTTGGTGTCTGCTCTCTCTCTCTCTCTCGTTACTCTTCCTTCCTTTCTCCTCTTTTTTTTTCCTACTTCCCTTGTTCTTTTTTTACCTTTTTTCTCCCCTCCTTTAGATCAGCAGAGGCAGCGTATATAAAGTCTATACACAGCTCTTATTAGGAAAGATTCAATGCATTAATCTAGGATGCAAATCTTAGCTAATTTGCAGCCATATAATACAAATGAGGAAACTACAATATTCTCATTGATAATGTGCTGATTCTAATGATTTCTTGCCAACATCAACACATCATCCCAGCCATTTATGTTAGGGATAAAATCCCAGCCATTAGATGATGGTGAGGTTCTTCTCTTTACGGCATTTTACAGCTGTCAAAAACTGTTGTTTACTATGAATTTTAGCTGCACAAAAATGTGATTTCCCTTATTTGGTGTGGTAGAAATCCTGTCATTTATGATGATCCAACCCCCTCTCCAACTTCCAATATCCTTCCTCAATTAAATCCGTCATTTTAGCACTTTCAATTCATTCCTTGGTCCAAAAAAATCCTTCAAATCAAGCCTGCGAACTTGGGCTAAACCCTTCTCGCGCCAGGATTCTCTACTTTCACATTATATATTTAAATGGAAATATCTTGAGCTTCTGATATTGAAATCAATCCATTAAAAAACCTAAATTCATCTACATGTCCAGGACTATAACTTTGATGGAGGATTCGAAGTGAGATAAAATCGTTTTAAAGAATAGAATCTGCCAGTAATCTGGTTGGTCAAAAAGGGTCTTCTGATCTAATTCAAAAACTGACAATGTCGAGCATCCCTATATGACTAAGAGTATGACCTAAAAACAAATCAACAAAATTTGTGATGGGAATAGACTTTTTAGTGCAAAACTCGGGTCAGGATCCCTAGGACCCAATAAAGTTGTAGGTCAATTTTCAACACTTCATTAGTGACAGAATATAGTTAGGATGGTCAGATATCATACGAAACCAAGTCAAAATCAAAAGCCTAAGTTGGAACAAAAAAATTGCGACAGCAGTAAAACCAATTTTTTAGTGCAAATTATGAGGGGTTTATCCAACCTTAAAGACCAGATAAAGAAGGAACAAATTTAGCATTATGAAGACTCCTGATCAATCTAAGAAAATCTGACGATTTTGGTAGCAAAGGGGAAGGATAAAGAGAGTAGAAAACAACTCAAACAGGGTTTTGAAAAACATATTTCTTTCTCTGCTTTTGTCAATCTTCCAGCAAACATGAGCTAAACTCCTACACTTAGTTCAAAAGAGGTATACTGACACAACCAAAAGATTGATGTCTTCTCCCAAGTGCAGGAGTGTCGAAGTAATAAATAACCCGGCAAGACCGGGGTCGAACCACAGAGAGGTTAATTGTATAAATTATAAATAACAAGACAAAAACAACAACAACAATAACAACAACAATAACAACAACAATAATAATAATAGTAATAGTAATAATACTCAGTACGTGACATTGTTATACCTGAGAATGATCTAAAAGATCGAGTCACAGGTTTCCAGCCTATATACTGATTTTATGATAATAATAGTAATAATAGTAATAATAATAATAATAAAAAGAAGAGGAGGAGGAAGAAATTAATGAGAACTTTGAGATGGAAGATTAATGTAAGGATTAAACAATGATAAAAACAAATGTCAAGGTTAGAGGATCCATCAATGGTATTTCAAACAAGTATAGTATAAACTCTTATTACTCAATTTGGAAACCACACACGAAGGAGGTTCCAATCGGATGATTTATCATTAATAGCTCATTATAAATTATTAGCATGATCATATTAATTATCTTATTTACATAACACCAAACTTTTAAATATTGTCAGGAATTCATGATGTTAACTGATGTTAACAACAAATCAAGTTCCTTTCATAGCACATGTGTAGGTAATACCATACGGTTGGGCTATGAGAGTGCCTAGCATTTGTTGTACCAAGTGTTATACAACACAAATCTAGATTAACCATTTAACAAGCAAGGTATTAAGAATTAGTAAGATAAAAAGATAAGATATGTTAATATTAAACATTAAGGTCCATGTTGAGTTTACACTATACTTATTCTTACACCATTAGTGTAACTTTTTCACCTTGACGTAATAAACTTAGCTAAACATAATGAAGAAGAGAAACATAAATAAACAAAATAAGAACATAAACAAGATACAAGTTAACTAAGTAAAGGAAAGGAAATGAAAAGCATAAAGAAGATAAATGAAAGCAAAACTTAAGAATTACAAAAAAATATAAAGAGAGAGAGTAAGAGTAAGCTCTTGCTTTGAACCACCAAGCCCTAAATACATGGCAAATGCCTCCTTTTATAGGCCAAAATTCGAAAATATTGATTTGATGAATAATTGTTGAGTGGGTGGCCAACTCTTGACTTTGTGAAAATCCTTATCTTCTTGTCTGAATAAAACGAAAATGCTAGCATCAGAATTGGGTCCACTTGAAAACATAAGAGTTGTAGGAAATTGACTCAGCTTTCCAGGAAAACAAATGGAGGTGATTTGGACTTATAGAACTCCAGATATGGGTCAAACACTGAACAGTGTTCGGTCTGCAGGACAGATTCGGACTTTTCCGTTGTTGATATAATTTGGACTTGCAAACGACCTTCTTAGATCTTGATGAAAACATGAAAGTTGTAGGTCTATGTCTTACCAAATCTTTGTAAAATTTGAGGTCATTTGGACATCTAGAACTCGAGATATGACCCAAATACCGAACAATGTTCCAGTTTGAACTGCACCAACATCTCTTTTCTAAGCTTCACCCTTTCTTTATCTTCACAAATTTCAGTAGTTGAATTAATCAATCAATCCTTTGATTTATGTGATATGCCTGCATTTAAGATGAACATTTACCATATATTAAGATATCTTATAGTATTAGACTTGTTATTATAAAACATGCTTTAGTTAAGGAGTTATTGATACTTCAAGTGCAAAATAATGATATAAACCTTTGATAAACATGCAGTTTTAAGTACTAATCATATACATTGTCTCCAGCACGTGGGGTCCAAAAATGAGTAACAACAATTAGATACATCTAATTCCTAATATTTATTGCTATCAATTCATTTAAATTAATATTGTAAGTATGCATTACATTGTGAAGTTCATACGAATTAATTTTTGTGGGATTTTTAAAATTTTGACCAAATTCGAATTAATAATAAAAAATTTGTTATGATATCCATTTTGTATTTGAAAACATGATAAAAATATAAAATTGTTTTAGGAAATATGCATGAAAATTTTTAAAATTTGGTCATATGTGCAAAAATAAAACATATATATTTTTTTAAAAAATAAAGTTCATTTTTGAAATTTTGATTTTTTGTAGGGAAAAATAAGATATTTTGATATTTGGTTTGTATCTTATAATGTAAATTTACAGTTCGATATTAGACAAAATTGTCAAAAAAATGTGCGACAAACTCATAAATAATTTCAAAATGGTCTTTTAATATATATATATATATATATATATATTATTTTTAAATGTATGGGCTGGACCAAGCCTAAAGTGTAGGCCCTACCTGGCCAGACTAGGTTGGGTTGATTAATGATCCAACATTCTTTTATCTTTTTTTATATATTGGGTTGAACTTAGCACATCCATCTAAGTTGGTTTGAAATGTGTCTAGCCTAACACTACTTAGTTATTGGCCGAACCTAGAAACTAAGTTGTATTGTAAATAGCAGAACGTGAATTATAGTTCACGTTCTACATGTGTTACTTGTAGAAGAAGAAGAAGAAGAAGAAGAACCATGGGGGTGTGAAGATGGTTGGTTGGTGGTTGTGTTGGGACGGCTGACGTGAGGTTGGTGGCAACGATGGAGGCAAAAACATGGCGGAGAAAGAGAAGAATAGGGTTGGCAAATGAAGAAAAAACTAGGAAGATTGATTTTTTGCCTACTTTGTACTTTAGTTTTTTATCCCTCAATGCTTGAATTCCACTCATAATTATAGGGGGTGGAAGAGAAATATCATCTTTATTAGGGATCAATCTTGGCTCTTGACTCAATTGGGAAGGATCCCAACTGTAGGCTCAAAGGTGTCATCAAGATCTATGAAAAATTAAGTTGTTAAGGCTGGTCGGGTTGGCCTTTTTAGTGTTGTGTCACGGTGGTTGCAGGGGAATCAACCAATAAGAATTACATTGGGGTATAGTACAATGTTAGGCCATCATTGAGAAATGAAGTATTAAATGTTAGCTTTTTAGGGTTTTAATTAGAGATTTGACTAAAATTCAATTTAGTCCTTCGATTTTTGATTTCTTTTAATTCCATCCCTAATTTACCTTGAACTTTTAATTTTATGCAATTTTACCCTTGTTGAACTTCAATGTCAACCCTGAATTTAAATGCCTTTTTCATTGTGGTCATTGATTTAGGGTTTATGCAAATTAACCCTTAATTGACCATTAAATTTTTCATTTCTTCGATTTCACCCTTGTCTTCAACCAAATTAAGTTCTCGAACTTTATGTCGCACCCCAAAAAAAAAATCATCGCGCGGCATCAGCTGGCGATTTAAGTCTCGTTGTTGCGTAATGTTTGAATTTGGTTCGTTGGAGTCGCCACCTAGTAATTCATTGAGGGCTACTAGGAAACCTGATGTACTGGTCTTGTCAGAGATCTACGGGTAAGGGACTGGTTGTGGTTAGGGAAGGTATAAGCACCCCTAACACACCCTACCTAAGGTAAGCTGCTTCGCGAATTTGATGTGTTAAAGAAGTTTTAATAATTGTCTTTTCATCGGAAATTATAAATATCACTTACGTATAAGTTAATAATTCTTAACCGTGATCCGATCAAAATATTAAATTCTTCTTTAATAAATTTGCAATTTTATCATTAAAAAAAATATACACACATAAATAAAACAAAAATACAAACACCCACATTCACTTTTACTATATTTTTCTTTTCTTTTCTTTTCTTTTCCTTTTCTTTTCTTTTACACCCATATTTACAAAATATAAATTACAAAAAAAAAAATCAAAACTAAACAAATTACATTAAACAATTCTAAAACTACAAAACAGTCCCTAAATAATCCAAGAAGTGCAGGGAAATCCGTTTAGAACCGCAGGAACAGTGCTCGGGAAGGTTGCTGGGGCAGAAATCACTGGCGGCGCGTCCTCCCCCGCGCCACCACCACTGGCGGCGCGTGGGTTCACGCGCCGCCGATGAAGGCCAAAAACCAGTGGATCGGGAGCGCCTTCTTCTTCCCTGTCTTCCTCCACCGGCGGTGAGGGTCATCGTCGCCTGCAACAAGGACAAAAACACACAACAAGCAGTCGGTTTTAATTTTTCTTTCCGTTACAGATCTGCTTCTCCTCTCCATCTTTGACTTCACGGCGGGCCAATTTGTTGTGGATTTCGTCTTCTCCCCTACTTTGGATGGCCGACGGTTGTAGGTGGAGCTGTCGGTGGTCGGTTGAAGGAGGAGATCGGTGGTTGCTTGCTGCTGTGGTCGGGTCTGTTCGTTGACCCGGAGAGGGAGAAAGGGGTAGTGGCCAGCTGTTGTGGTGGCCGTCGCTGCTGTGGAGGGCGATGGGTCGACCGTTGCCCGGTGGCTGAGGGAAGGGAGGCCTGATATGGTGTGAGGCTGAGCTTGGGCTGTTGAAGCTACGGTGGAGCTGGCGGCTGCTGGTCTGTTTTGTCGGCTGAGAAGAAAACCGGTGGTGATGGAAACCGAAGGAGGAAGAAGATAGGCCAGCTGTTGAAGGAAATGAGGGGGCTGGGAGTGTCGCCGCTGGTGAGGGAGAAAGGAAGAAAAAATCAAACCGGGGGGGTTTTGGGGGGGGGGGTTGTTTGGCCGGTGTTCAAAAATGCAAAAAGGTGGGGGCGGCTGTGTTTTGGCTTCAGGAGAAGAAGGCTCGGGAAAAAACATTCAAAGGGAGGGGGGCGGCAGGCTTGGTAGAGATAGGTTTAGGGTTAGGTTGTTTTTTTTGTATTTTTTGATATTTCAAAATTACCCCCCCTTTTGATGTGAGTTGAAGACCAGTATTTATAGGCAAAATGTTGCTAGGTTTTTCAACTTGGTCCCTCAACTCTTTCTTTTTGTAAATTTTGATTTTTCTTATTTTTTTGTATTTTTTTGAAAACGAGCAAATCAACGTCGACTCAACGAGGAAAATCAATGATTTTAAAAATGACGCGTGAAAAGTTGAACGCGTTTGAAAATCTTTTAAATTCTTTTTTAGACGACGTTGAAAATGCTAAAATGACGAAAATATATTAAAAAACATATTTTTTTGGATTTTCTTTGTTTTTCTCTATTTTTGGAATTTTTTGAAAATATATCAAAAACATGGGTCAAAAATTGGGTAGTAACACTTTAGAGTGTTTTTTTCAAAAAAGTTTCTTGGTTGTGAATTTCTTCAATTTAACTCATAATTGACCCAAAACTTTGTTTTTTTTGCAAATTTATCCTCGATTTCAATCAATTGACTTTCTAAAAACTAAGTTTGGTCATCTAAAATTCTAATATTCTCAAGTAAGCCCAAATTGGGCTCCAAAACTTAATTTTTCATCAATTAAGTTTCTAATAAAATTAATTTGACTCATTAAAAGTATAATTAAGTCTTTGCACCTAATTAAATCTTTTAATTTGACCTAAATTAATTCTTAAATATAATTAAACTTTTAATTTGGCCAATGATTAAATCAAATTGGCATATTAAAAATCTAATTATGTCTATGGACTTAATTTCTATACATATTTATCAAATAATCAATTAATTTGACCTTGAATCTGCATAGTTTCTTTAGTCTTGGGTACAATATGATTAGGCTCTCAAATTCATCCAAAACTCCAACTTGATTCTTTTATATATATCCGGAACCTTCCTTTGGTAGCTTTTTCCAAATTGCCAGTTTTTTTTTTGTTATTATTGCTTTTGGTTTTTGATTTTTCGAGGAAAAAGGGTAAATTTGGTGGAAGAACCAAAAAATGGGTTATGACATTGTCAAAATAGGTTTCGGTTTAAAATCAAAATTCTAGGATTAAAACCTATTAAAAACATGTTATTGATGCAAATAAACCCTAAATTATCTACTAATCATACATAATGAAGGGTTCTATGCATATAAATAGACAAAAAATGATTCCAAATCATGGGGTTAAGACAATGTTCCTCTTAAGAACACGAAGAATATGCCAAGAAACCTAGCACTACCCAACCATTATCTAGCCCATAAAATGGGCATTTTTTGCTTCTAAAATGTGCGTTCTTTATCCCAAAAAGTCACACTACCATACACAATAATGTTTGAATCTAAAAAACTAACAAATAAAATCAAAACATAAAAATTAAGCATAAGATACCAAATCCAAAATCTACCAACTTAAAACAGCCTCCATGTTCATGTAACATGAATTCAAAATTGGTTTTGTAAATCCATTTTGTGCATGAATAGACCTAACAAACCCAAGATAAACACCCTTACTTTAACATGCATAGCTTGAGCTAAACAAAAACTAAAACAACATTATATATGTTAAAAAAAAACTTAAACAACAACTTTAATATATCAAAAACATAAAAAGATTTCAAAAGGACATCATTAAATAAAAAAACACAGTAATAAAGAAGTGAATGAAACATCACATATCAAACATTCCAAAACTCTTTTATATGCTTGTAAAAAAAAACATATATATATAAAAAAACCACAAGCTGGCCACAAGAGCTTGCTTTTGGATAAAAAAAATATCTAGAACATCTACTCTTTCTCTTGTTTTTCTTTGAAAACTTAATTTTGCCTCTCACAAACTTCCTATTCTTTCAAATCTTAGAGAATAGTTGTATTAGGTTCCTAGACCTTTACACTTATGTTTCTTATTAATATTTCTACTTCTTTTTTTCTCCTCTTTCCTCTTTTCCCCCATTTCATCTTTGATTTTAAGAGAGTATTTATAGGGTTTTGAATCAATTTATGACCTCTTGATCTTGTGGAAAGGGCTGTAAAGCCTTAATGAGAACCCATTACGAAGCTTTTAGGTGTGAACACATGATAAACAAATCGGTTTTTGCATAGTGGTTTCACTATTAGAGTTGGTTGAGTTGCCCGCTTTCGAGGCCTTGTTGGAGCAATTATAATGTCATCGTCACCTGAGACCATCTGGATTTGGTAGATGAGGTCCACATTTTTCATTTGGATCCAACCTTTATTAATTTGGAGGCATGTAGCTCTGCCTTCATTCATTTGAAGTTGCCAACTCAATAAGCTAAAATTGTCAAAACAAAGATGCCCAGCTGATGAACGATATGTCACTTACCTTCTTTTCATTAAGTTTGAACGACATGTCATTTAATATTTATTCAATTAAGCTCCTGATTTGATCAAATTAACTTTTAAAAATTTCAATTCGACCTCCAAACTTTAATTTCTTCCAATTAAAGCCTAAATTGACTTTAAAAATAATTTTTTTGCTATTAAGTCCTCAATAAATTCAATTAAATCTTCACAAAATTTCAACTAGCTACTTGAACATCCAATTTTGAGTTTCCCACCTAAAATTGATTTTTTTTTTCTAACAGAGCCTTCATTAGTCGAAAATACACTATCAAAATTTTCAATCTTGTATATTTTGATTTTTCTCAACCAATTTTCGATAATTTTCTGTGCATTCTGTTATATTCTTCTTACATATAAAATTTTTTAGAGGCAAGATTTAGATAAAAAAGACACACACTATATCTTTGAACTAATTTATATGTCAATTGAGACATATTATTACAAAAGCTTATCATGTAAAGTGTCATAATAAAATAGTATAAATCTCCTGATGAGGGAATGCTTGAACAACCACTATAAAGTGAGAATTAAATCATTTCTTGTTCAATTTTCTCCGAGACATGTTAATATGATTAAAAAAAGATAGATATGATTACTTCGGTTAAACAAACCTACAAATCATATATGTTAATCCTTATATATGTGTGTAACACGAGAAGAGACAAATGCTAAAAAAGTGCAAAAGACAAAAGGATTGGAAAAGAAAAAGCTCTAACAAGAAAAGAAAATTCTTACCGTAAGGATTTTAAAAGAAAAGCAATCATAATAAAAGAAAATTCATGTCATAATATCCTTGTCAGACGTCTATTTATAAAAACACATACAATATAAATATAATTTTTAAATATTAAATTTGGAGGATGTACACTATGTAATTATTGTGTAATAATTAGTTGTTGGATACACACGCTTCTAATTCATTAGTCTAGTTTTTAAATTGAAGATAGTTTGCATCATTATATGTAAAGTTTTGTATAAGCAGATTTTTCCACAAATTCATCTCTTTAAACCAAAGTTGTTGCCATTTTCTCTTTCAATCTTGTAATATTGCGTCTAAAATTAATGTCTATAGTTGTTTTTTATATTTTATTATGTTGCGACGAGACTTGATCTTTATATTTCGCCCAATTTTTATGTTTCTTATTTTATTTTTTTAACTTTCCTCTTGAAAGTAAGATACTTGAGAGTTGTTGGATCCTTTTGTATTTGACTTTGGTGCCTTCCTATTAAATACACTCTTCAATCACTTGACCTTGTACCACATAGTTTAGAATAATAGGATGGCCTAGCTTGTGCCTTAGCTATCCTTTCTTTTATATATATATATATATATATATATATATAGAGAGAGAGAGAGAGAGAGCAGAACATACCAGTTACTATAAGGATTACAACATTTGAATAATCCTACATTAATTATGAGCCAAATTAAAAGTTTAATTATATTTAAGAATTAATTTGGGTCCAATTAAGTGTAAGGTCTTAATTATACTTTAAATAAATTAAATTAATTTTATTATGGACAAGCTTACAAAATAGTGTAAATCTCCTGATGAGGGAATGCTTGAACAACCACTTACAAAGTGAGAATTAAATCATTTTTTGTTCAATTTTCTCCAAGACATGTTAATATGATTAACAAAGATCATAGATATGATTACTTCAGTTAAACAAACCTACAAATCATATATGTTAATCCTTATTTATGTGTGTAACACGAGAAGAGACAAATGCTAAAAAAGTGCAAAAGACAAAAGGATTGGAAAAGAAAAAGCTCTAACAAGAAAAGAAAATTCTTACCGTAAGGATTTTAAAAGAAAAGCAATCATAATAAAAGAAAATTCATGTCATCATATCCTTGTCAGACGTCTATATATATACACGAATAGAATCAAGTCATATGAAACACATACAATATAAATATAATTTTTAAATATTAAATTTGGAGGATGTACACTATGTAATTATTGTGTAATTATTAGTTGTTGGATACACACACTTCTAATTCATTAGTCTAGTTTTTAAATTGAAGATAGTTTACATCATTATATGTAAAGTTTTGTATTAGCAGATTTAATACAGATGTGGAAACCAATTCATCTCTTTAAACATATGTACATACAATTTTCTAATAGATAACTATACCTTTCTAACAAAGTTGTTGCCATTTTCTCTTTCAATCTTGTAATATTGCGTCTAAAATTAATGTCTATAGTTGTTTTTTACGTTTTATTATGTTGCGATGAGACTTGATCTTTATATTTCGCCCAAGTTTTATGTTTCTTATTTTATTTTTTTAACTTTCCTCTTGAAAGGAAAATGCTTGAGAGTTGTTGGATCCTTTTGTATTTGACTTTGGTGCCTTCCTATTAAATACACTCTTCAATCACTTGACATTGTACCACATAGTTGAGAATAATAGATTGGCCTAGCTTGTGCCTTAGCCATCCTTTCTTATTTATATATATATATATATAGCAGAACACATCAGTAACTATAGGGATTACAACATTAGAATAATCCTACATTAATTTTCTATTTAGATATATACATGCTATACATTCTATAATATGCTCCCTTAACTTGAGGGTGGAGGATCGACCCAAAACTTGAATAAAAAAGCAGTAAAGGACGCAACAGAAAGTGGTTTGGTGAAAACATCGACAAGTTGATCCTGAGAAGGGATAAAGTGAATCTAAATCTCTTTTTTTGAAACCCGATCGTGGACAAAGTGATAATCTACCTCAACATGCTTAGTACGAGCATGAAAAATAGGATTCGCGGAGAGATAGGTTGCGCCAAGGTTATCACACTAAATGGTAGGAGCAGAGACGGAGGGAACCTATAGATCTGTTAATAGATATTGAAGTCGAGTGACCTCAACAGTACCATCTACTAAAGCTTTACACTCAGCTTCAGTAGATAAGCGAGCTATTGTGCGTTGCTTTCTTGATTTCCATGAAATCGGGGTCTAGATAAAGAAGACAAGGTAGCCACCCATAGACTTGTGATCATCAATACTACCAGCTTAATTGGCATCTGTAAAACCATAGAGAGCAAAAAAGGAACCGCGAGTGGTATGGAAACCGTAAGATGTCGTACCTTTGAGATGGCGTAAAATATGCTTAATAGTGGCCTAGTGAGAGTCTATAGGAGCATGCATAAACTGATAGACTCTGTTAACAGCAAAGCATATATCTGATCGGGTGAAGGTAAGATACTGAAGAGCACCTATGATTTGACGAAAACGTGTAGGATCAGAAAATGAAGTACCCGACAATATAGTAACTTTTGAAAGAGAGACTAGAGTGTCATAGGGTTTGAACGAGGTCAAACCAACTTGAGTGAGGATGTCAAGAATATATTTGTGCTGACGAAGCATTAAACCCATACCTGTAGACTGAACCTCAATACCTAAAAAGCAGTGAACTGTGCCTAAGTCACGAAGCTTGAATTCAGAGCTGAGTAACTGTATTAGGCGATGAAGAATAACAGAGTTGCTACCCGTAAGCAGAATTTCATCAATATACACTAGAAGATAGAAGATGTTAGTGCCATCAGACAAAATAAATAGGGAGGTGTCAACCTTAGAGGCAACAAAACCAATGGAGAGCAATAAATCACTCAAACGAGTGTACCATGCTTGCGGTGCTTGTTTAAACCATATCATGACTTGTGCAATCTGCACACATGAGATGGGAGAGTAGAGTCAACAAAACCTGTAGGTTGTTTCATGTAGACCTCTTCAGTAAGAACACCATTGAGAAAAGCATTATGAATATCAAGTTGATGAATTTTCCAATTATGCGAGACTGCAATGGAGAAGACTAGGCAGATGGTGGCCTGCTTAATAATCGAGCTGAAGGTTTCAGAATAATCAATGCCTTTTTGTTGAGCAAAACCTCTAGTAACGAGGCGTGCTTTATAACACTCAATGCTGCCATCGGCACAACGCTTGATCCGATACACTCATCGACTGCCAACAACATTCATCGAAGATTGAAAAGGAACTAAAGATCAAGTGTGATTAGAGCGCAAGGCCTTGATTTCATCACACATCGCATCATGCTAAACAGCATACCTGTTGGCAATAGAGAAAGCAAGAGATTCTGAAGAGGGAGAGTGCATTTCCCGGAGGGAGCAATAACAGCGGCAGGGGAAGCAACCAGATTGGTTGTCTTTGGTTGCCGCGGTTGAAGAACTATAGGGTGTTGGTTGATCAAGGGTGGCGAGGCAGTAGAAGAAAATGGCCATAAGATGATCGGCTGCAACGAATAAGAGGATAAATCGACCACAAGATCTAGGCCAGCCGCAGTGGCTAAGGAAGAATCTACTGCAATTAGGGGACTGCCTGCAAAAACATGATTGTCAGGAGAGGCAGAGTCAGTAGCAGCTAAGACATTGGCTGAATGAGGAGAAGCAGGGGATGGAGTAAGGGATGTCCCAACACCAGTAGAGGAGTCACGCTAGAGTATGGAAGACACTGATTTGCAAGCTGTATCTGCAGCAGATTGGTTAGATAAACATGTATGTGATGATGGGCAAAGGAATGGTGGATGTTATAGTGGGTAGGCTATAGGGGATGAGGGTTGTATGGGTGGGGAACAACGGTGAGTGGAGCAGATTTGAGAGGACAATAATGGCGAGTTGGCATGGGGGAGGGGAGGAGACCTTTGCAATTTGTTTAGAATTTTCAAATGGAAAAACATGTTCATGAAAGCGAACATGACGAGAGATATAAATACATTCAAATGCAATGTCAAAACATCGATAAGGTGCGAGGAGCTGTAACCAAGAAACACACATGGAGATGAATGAAAATCCAATTTATGATTGTTATATGGATGCAAAAAGAGAAAGTAGAGACACCTAAATGTACGCAAAAAATGATAATCAGGAGACCATAGAAACAAACAATCAAATGGAGATCTATTTGCAAGAACAGGAGTAGGCATGCAATTGATAAGACAAACCGAGGTTTCAAAAGCATATTTCCAAAAGTGGAATGGTGTTTTGCATTGCCCTAGAAGAGTGAGTCTTGTTTCTACAATATGCCTATGACGACATTCTATTGTGCCTTTTTGTTCATAAGTGTGAGGATACATTAGACAATGTTAAATGCCAATAGTTTTAAAGAAGGTGGACAATTTGCGGTATTCACCACCCCAATTAGTTTAAACATATTTTATTTTTAATGAAAATTCACGTTCAATGAGAGTCTGGAATTGTTGAAAGACAGAATAAACATCAGACTTGGCAACAAGAGGATAATACCATATATATTTTATGTATGCATCAACAAAGATAACAAAATAATGATAGCCATCCAAAGAAAAAAAAGGAGCAGGACCCCACACATCACTAAAAATTAATTTAAGAGAAGCAGAAGTTTTGTGACCCGTAGGTCCTAAAGACAAACGCGATGTTTTTTCTAATGGACAACTTTAACATTGAAGATTAAGACGTTTGTTGTTACAAATAATCTTATTTTTAGAGACTGATAAATGAAATATACGAGAGGTAGGAAGACCTAGTTGACGATGCCATAACTCGGCAGAAGCAAAAATATAGGGAGACCGATATGCTTGAGGTACGGACATGACGGAAAACCTGGATAAGACATAGAGACCATCTTGGCTCTGACCTGAGAGTAGGACTTCATTGGTGTTGCAATCCTTGATATAAAACACAAAAGGGTGAAATTCAAAATAAACTTTGTTATTAAGACAAAAATTTTGAATAGAAAGCAAACGTTTCCTGATGGCAGGAACATGAAGAACATTAGACAAAGTGAAACAATGATGAGGTGTATGTATTTTTGTATGACCAATATGAGATATTGGGAGTCCCTTACCATCACCAATATGCAAATTATCATTACCGAGATATGGTTCTAAGGCAGCCAAACCTGCAAGGTCAGCTGCAACGTGTTGATTTGGCCCGATGTCTGGAAACCAATCGGTAGTACCAGTTAAGGAAATATTACACAGTGCTATATTTTCACTAGGCTATTCTCCATAGTCTCGATGCTGGAGTTGAGGGAAGTGAGGGGCTTCATCGCCGAATGTGTGGCACAACTAGTAGCGGGGATTTTGCCCCCTATTGCTTTGCCAGTTGCCCTGCCAGTGGCCTTGCCTGCCGCTGTCACCGTTTGAGGAGTTAGGGAGAATGTGGAAATCAGGTCTGGATGCAGTAGATCTGTGGCCTCTGCTATTGAACTAGTTGGGACGCCATCCTCCATGGAAATGTCCTCTGTTGCGGCCAAAGTTTCTAGGAGACTAGTGATTGGAGAAGAAGGCTACGAGAGGAGTATTAGGCGTGGGCAGCAGAGGTTGATTGATGATAGTAGACCCCATAGAGGACAAAGATGTTTTGTGAAGGAATTTGTGTGTTAGGAGATGACTATGAAGATCAACATACAAAAGAGGCTTGGCTTTGGTCACAAGACTTGTTACTAAGTCCTTGAACTCTCCTTGAAGGCCATAAAACATATATAAGTTGAAATCCTCCAACGATATCGGCCGGCTAACAGCGGCTAATTCATCAAATAAGGTCTTAGGTTTTTGCATAAACTGAGTTACCGACTCATCACCTTGTCGAAGATCTTGAAGGTAGCCATGAAGTTGCATAATTTTGGAATTGGATGTGGAAGCTAGAGCTTGCTCAAGGGTGTGCCAAACAAAACTTAGTTTGGCAGTCAACAACAAAATGGAGAACTTCCATGGAGAGTGAAGAAAGCAGAGCACTTAGAATGAATTGGTCTTGTTGTTTCCAATGAAGAAAGAATGGATTTACCTAAAGAGAGGTATCATCGGTAGCAAGAACATGTGGAGAGGGACAAGAATTTGAACCATCAACAAAGCCGAAAATTCCTTAGCCTAGGAGATACAGTTTCATCTGCATTCACCAATATAGATAATTGGTGTTTGTTAACTTAAGAGAGAAGACCCGGTGAGTGTAGGAGAGAGAGATAATGTTGTCGGTAAAATCTGTAGTGGTAGCAAAAGAAGGTTATGGGAGAGGAGAATGAATTTGGTTAAGAAAGGCGTGGCCACCATCTATAGGCTGTGGCTATGGAAGAACAGAGACGTTGGAGGAGGCAGGGGTTGCGACAACATAGGAGGACGGCATCGCCGGTGCTGTAGAGAGGGAGGCAGCTTGTGACTAGTTTGAGAAGTCCATAGTAGAGAGAAGAGGAAATGTTTTAAATTTTTTAGGGCTCTGATACCAAGTTGAGAATAATAGAATGACCTAGCTTATGTCTTAGCCAACCTTTCCTATTTATATATGTGTGGCAGAACACGGTGGTAACTAAAGGGATTACAACATTGGAATAATCCTATATTAATTTCCTATTCATATATATATATATGCTATACATTCTATAATACACATAATATTGCACAATATTGTATAAAAGGCTAATTGGTTAAAGAAAAATAAAACAACTTTTGATCAAACTAAACCACGCTTTTGGCTTTTTAATTTTCTGAATTTGGTCCATCAAACTATCTGATAAAGGCACTCTAATGAGGGATTGTTAGATTTCTATCCATTACAACTTGTTAATTAGACGTGAGGTGCACATGTATGACTATTCCTTCCTGATTCTTATAAACCTAACCTAAAAGACCTAATTATAGAGGTGGTGGATTGCATTGAGATCAAATTAAAGGTGAAATTAGAAGAAAATAAAAAATTTAAGGTCAATTAGGGGTCAAATTGAAAAAAATTATAGCCAAGAACCTTTCTAAAAAAGGCACTAAACTATGAGGCCTAATTTATTGAAATTAGGGGTGAAATTGAAAAGAATTGAAAGTTTAACAGTCAGTTGGGAGTCAATTTGCATAAATCTAAGACCAAGGATTAAAATGAAAAATGTGTAGAAATGTAAGGCTGATGTTGAAGTTAGGTTGGGGCAAAAATGCATAAAATTTAAATTTTAAAGCTAATCAGGGTGTAATTGAATGCAATTAAACCCAAAGGACTAAATTGAACTTTAGCAAAACGGTGCTGTTTTGGTTACTGTTCATCATCTTCTTCTTTCTTTTACTTGAAAAGGCTACTCGGGTGGCTACTTTTTAATGGCATTTAATGCTTCTCCTCCTCACCAATACCAAGGAAACCATACACCAATATGATGGCCTGAGATTGTACTACGCCACAAAGTAGCTAGGTCTCGTTGGCCAACTATTCCTACGACCATTACGGTGCCGTTTTAAAGTGGCTAACTCGGCCTACCTTTTTGCAACCATTTTGATAGTTCTTGATGGCTACTTTGAGCTAATTGTTAGGATCCTTTTAGGTCGAATCAAGGGCCAAGATTTGGCACTAGTAATGACAAAATATCCCTCTTCCCCCTATAAATAAGGGTGGATTCTATGCATTGAGCATCAAGAAATCAGTGTGCAAAGTTGGAAAAAAATAATCTCTTCCTTATTTTTTTTCTAACAATTTTATTCTTTCTCTCTCTCTTCACCGCTTCTTCATCCACCAACCATCTCACCTCTAGCTTAGCCAATTACAACTCCACCATGAGCTGCCAAAACAACCACTAGTCGACCACCCCCACTTTGGAAGGCAACCCTTCTAGTAGTGGCTATGCCCCTACAAGTTTCTTTTTCTTCCTTCACCACAGCCTTTGTGGCAACCACCACCATCCTCAAGCTGATGCTCCTAGACCACCAGTTGAACCTTCTAATCACGCTAGACACACCCTCCACTCTAGGTACCTTCCTTCTCCTTTGTTCTTCCTTTTTCTCCCTCCCATGGCCGCTACATGTAGAGTGAATTCTGCATGCAACGACTAAAATAATTAACATGGTTGCTAGGTTGGGTTAACAACCATATGGGTCGTGAGCTAAACCCATTTCAAAACAAACTAGATGGCTAGGTTGGGCCTAGCCCTAAAAAAAAGGAGAGAAGGCTATTAAGCTGCTAATCAGTTGAACCTGACTAAGTCTGGCTAGACCCATTCCAGCCTAGCTTGGATGGTTTGGTTGGGCCGGGTCCAGCCCAATATATATAATAAAATAATATTAAAAAATAAAAACTTTACATTTTTAGAGGGCATTTTAAAAACATTTGTGGGTGTCTTGTATGTTTATCTAAAATTTTTGCATAATATCAGGTTCTATATTTACACTGTAAGATACAAATCTAGTATCAAAATACATGGTTTTATTTGAAACTTTTCTTAAATTTTTTTTGAAAATTTTAAAAAATTCAAAAAATCTTTAAATTAATTTCCTTTAAGAAAAAATATTTTTTTTTTCTTGCATATGGTCAAATCCTTAAATTTTTCCAAGCATATATATATATATATAAAGCATTTTTCTAATGTTTTAAATTGCAAAAATAAATATCGTAACTAGTTTTGGTCAAAATTTCAAAAACCCTTCACCAATCATTTTGTTCACTTTATATTTAAAGTGTTAAGGTTTAGCAGTAGACTTTAATATTTTAGGGTGTGAAACTACATGGTAGAGTACACCCTTGGTTATTAAAGATACAAAGAAACAAATGCAATGCTAAAATTTAGACCTCAGAATGGTTAATACTTAACTCGATAAGATAGAAACCTACTCACGAAAGAAGATCTACCTTGAATCTTAAATTAGATCAATGGATAGAAATGCGACTTAGAATAACAATAAAACAATAATACAGCTTACCATAGGTAGGGTGCACTAGGGGTGATGCACTTTTTCTTTGTAGAACCAGTCCCTTTCTCGGGCACTCGTAGACCATAAGTTTCCTAGTAAACATAATATTAGGTGGCGACTCCTAAACCTTATAATCATAAATTTATGATTATACCCAAACCCTCTTTTCAACACACCTCTCAAGAGGCACACCCAATGTTCTTGACATTGCATGCCCTACGACAATTTTGTCACAATTGATTTTATTTATTAGCTCTTAATTCTTAAGATTTTCTAGGTTTCGAGGATTTTCAAACAAGTCCAACGCGTAGTCTAATAAAAATAGACCTAACTTTTGATTCAACTATTGGATCGGACTTAAATTTTGTTAAATTGTTTTAAAAACCTAATTATATAAGAGAAAATGCTTGTTCTCTAGGCTTACAAGAAATCTTTTGAAATATATTAGAGTAATGTTTTCTTCGATCTTCTCTATAGTTATGGGTTGAAACCTTAGGCTTGAGAACACTAGTTTTTTCTCTATAGTTTATGGTTGTAAAACTTTAGTTATTGAGAAACCTTATCCATGCTATATATTGCATCAATTGGTAAGAATATGTTAGTCTCTTCGATGGATGGAGATGATAACAATATCCCACCCCTATGATGTAGGAGTTAAGGCCATCTAGGATGTTGCACTAAGAACAAGCAAAGAATCATAGTAATGTTAATTAACTTAGAACATCTAATTCTTAATTGAGGTAAGGGCTCAAAAGCGCACTCAAAGAAAAAAGAGATAGGGTTAGAAAGTGCACTATTTGAATGATGAGGACTAGAAAGCACACTCAAAGAAAAAAGGAGATAGGGTTTGTCAAGAAAAAGATGATCTTTGTGAAAAACTAAAAGATTTTTTTTAAAGTGGTATAGTTGTACCAGATAATCTACCTGTTGGTAAAATTCAAAAATTAAAATGGTCAAATTATCATTGGTGACCTGTCAGATGAAGAATACAAAGATTTTTTCAAATGATCTCATTGTAATGAAGAATACAAAGTGGTCGCATTGCAATGGACGACCTGCCTAGGTGAAAAATATAAAGATTTTTGAAAGTGATCTCATTGTATTGGGCGACCTCCTCAGGTGAAAAATATAAAGATTTTCGAAAGTGATCTCATTGTATTGGGCGACCTCCTCAGGTGAAAAATGTAAAGATTTTTCAAAGTGATCTCATTGCAATGGGATACCGGCCGAGGTGAAAAATGCAAAAAAAATTTAAAGTGGTCTTATTGTAATGGATTACCTACCTAGGTGAAAAACATGAAGATTTTTCAAAGTGGTCTTATTGTAATGGATGACCTATCTAGGCGGAAATACGACTAACCTGGAAAAAAAGGTTTGGCCAGAGATGTCTTGAAGGGATGACAAGTTAGGGCTCAAAGGTGCACTATCTTGAAGATGAGAGCTCAAATAAGCATTTAAAATGAAAAGAGATAGGACTCGAAGGTATATTATCTGAGAGATGAGGGCTCAAAGGGGGACGAGAGCTAAAAGACGCACTCAAAAGGTGGTAGGGTTAGAAAACACACTACTTGTGACATGAGGGCTCAAAGGCATACTTGAAATAAGTAGGGTTAGAAAACACATTACTTGAGAGATAATAGCTCAAAGGTGCATTCAAAGGGAAGAAGATAGGGTTAGAAAGCACACTATTTGGGAGATGAAGGCTCAAAGATACACTAAAAAAGGATAGAGATATGACTAGAAAGTACACTATGTAAGAAATGAGGGCTAGAAAGCACACTCGAAAGAGATAGAGATAGGTCTAGAAAACTCACTATCTAATAGACAAGGGCTAGAAAGCGCACTCTGAAAGAAAAGAGAGATAAGGTTAGAAAGCACATTATCTAAGTTGAGGACTTAAAGACACTCTTAAAATAGTGAGAGATATGGCTGGAAAACTATAAACCTATAAAGGATTCTTTTTCTTAGCTTCTCAATAAGGACCTAAGTGCAATGCATTATGATGCATGTATACTTACCTGAGAAATATAGGTCAATTTTCTTCATGGATTACCCATTTTTGAAGTTGGATCTCTATTAACTAGCTTTAGTGGCTTCTTATTTTTGCTTTCTCGAGCCATCATTTATGATCTTGATTGATCAAAATAACAAATCTTTAGATTGTATCTACATTCCCCCTACTTAAATATCTTTATCTTTAGTTTTGTTCAACATCCTCTATTTTCTCAAAAATAGAATCATAAAGCCATTCCTATTATGTTAATTGGATTGCCCCCAGCCTGATCATGCCCCTAATTGTTCAATTTGGGTTTTTATTCAGTTCAAAAGAACATTATAGGTCTAAACACTTTTACAAATATGATCAAGCAACTACATTTTAAACATAGTAGGTGCAGACTCCATCTTCCAATTCTAATACACTTTCCTCCAGCTAACCTCCTTATAAGCGCTCTTGTAGGGATCTCATCAATAGTGTGGACCTAAAATTATGGTAGAACTTCATCATCTATTTCTATCATGAACACCTCTTGAAATTCAAGCCCCTCAACAATTTATGCTACCTTTTTTGCACCTTGCTCTTACTATTGGTGCTTTTAAACTTTTTGGGCATTCTGTATATAGTGCATTTACCAATCCACTACTTAAAGCATGATTAGGTAAAGGGTTCATACTCATGTTAAGAGTTTCTTCGAATGTTATCCACTTATCTTTAATCAACTACATAAGCTTCTTCTTGAATGCATTGCAAGTATGAATGCTATATCCTACAACACTAGTATGGTACTCGTAGATGACACCTGACTAGTATTAGTTGGGGTAAGGTGGTTGCAGAGGTGCCAAGGGTTAGGGAGCTACATGTCTAATGCTTAGTAACTTTTGATACATCTCATTTAAAGGAAACGATAACGGGGGTAGCTATTCTTGGATTATTTAAAAACTCTTAGTTTGGTTCTTAACTTAAGGCTCGAGTTTTCTGGCAGGAAATAAAGAGTTGGTGTAATATCCCATATTGACGGATGAGGATTTGATAGCTGGCCTTATTAGTAGTGCTGGTTGCTGACTTATAAGACGTGTTTTGGGGCTCTAAGGGGCCACTAATAACAACTCTATGAGGGCGGTAAGACCAAAGTGAACAATATCTGGCAAGTTTGGCCGTGTTGCGACATTTGATATTAGAGGTGGCCTCACTGGTTGTCCAGTTATGCCGACGGGGTCGTCAGGCTCTTTTAGAAGGGTTGATTGTAATATCTCATATTGGACATGTGAGGATTTGCTAGTTGGCCTTATTAGTAGTGTTGGTCGCTGACTTGTCAGATGTGTTTTAGGGCTTTGATAGGCCACCAAGAACAAATCCATGAGTGTAGTAAGGCCCAAAGTATACAATATCTGGCAGGTTGGGCCAAGCTATGACAGTTGAAATTGTTGTTGGCAATTTGGGATGAAGGGGATGGAGTGTGGTAGCTTTGAAATTGGTTTTTCTTGCTCTTATAGTCATCATCAATATGGTCAATCTCCTTCCTTTTCCCTTCAAAGCTTTTTTTCTTTGTTGGCGCCGAAATTCTACCACTATTGACTTCTTACTTTATGTGCTCAGCTACTACCACAATGTTAATGGATTGTTGTGTCGAACTACCTATCACATGCTCGTAGTATAGCGCATTGAATGTGTTGGCAAATAAAGTGACCATTTCTTTATCCAAGAGTAGGGGATGCACTTGTATAACTAGATCTCTCCACCTTTGGGCATATTCCCTTATGCTTTCTTTGTCCATTTTTTCCAAATTAGACAAGCTGGTTCTGTCGGGAGCAATGTCCATGTTATACTTATACTGATTGACAAAAACATCCATAAGATCTTTCCATCTTTATAACTTTGTGTTGTTCAATCTCATGTACCATTTCAAAGCTGCCTCGCTTAAACTATCATGAAAAAAAATGCATCAATAGTTTTTTATCGTGTACTACATTTTCTATCTTGTTGCAATAGGACTTAATATGAGTTATGAGGCATTGAGTTCCAGTGTGTTTGATAAACTTAGGAACATGAAACTTCTTTGATACAACCACATTCTAGACCAGATACATCTTTACAGCTTGTGCTAGGTCATATAAGTCTACTCCTTTAATAGCCCTAATTTAAGCTTCCAGTACTACCATCTTATTTTGATCAATGTCATCATATGACTTTGTCTTATGAGACTCATAGACGAATGCATCTATTACTATAAAGGTTGGTTTCAGTGCTATTGATTGCCCATTCTTTCTTTGGACTAAGTTGTTGTCAGGGTCTGAACAAAGGTGATGGGTCAATTGGAAAGACCTTCACTAGAGGTATTTCTAAGTGCTTGCTCAAGTAAGCTAGTGAGGTAAGCCACATTACCTTTTAGAGAATCCAATACTTCTTAGAAGTGAACATCATGATGAGCACGTTCTTTATCTTTCATGTTTCTTAGTTAGAGTCGGGTGTTGTAGATTTTGTGGATTAGAGCTCTTTAGGGACCTATATTTCAACTTGATATGTGTATGTATGTCATTTAAACTGAATGTATATTTATGCAAATGAATGTACATGCATATTAGGTATGGATTAACCTATTCGAAGGGCTAATCCATAACTTTTGTTTTATTGAATATGGGCAAAAACTCATAGTTTGATTAATTTGAAAGGATCTTTCCTAAGTGGAGAGTTCAAAATAAAAAGGTAGGTCTTTCTATATGCGCGATAATTTTGAACTTGGTCTTTAGGAAATGTCCCCAACTAATCATCTTAAATTCTTACCAATATTCAAAAAAAAAAAAATCATGGTCTTAGCTTAGAAAATCTTGCGGAGTTCAGGATTATTGATTAGGTTTGCCTTGATGCAAAATGAATTATCAAGGAGTCCATACCCTAAAGGAAGGTTCTAGGACATTATATGAGAGTAAGCTTTCTACTTGGCATAAAAAGGTCGAAGAACTACCTAGTGATTACTTTACATGAAGGTAATATAAGGGTTTACAAGAAACTTTTAGGGCATGGTATGAGCACTATTATCGAGTAAACACTCAATTCATAGTTGAATGTTTCACAAATTTGAACCTCGACTGAAAGTCATGAGGCAGAGACTGCTACTCCCAACCTAACCTAAAAATGAGTTTATTCACAAAATCAAAATGCATGAGGGTGTTAATCCATACCCGATGTCCCTATGCATGAACATGAAGTAAAAATGCAAGATAACATTAAATATTTAATTAAACAAGCAAAGCTTAGTCTAACCAGACAAGGAGTTCCCTAGTGGAGTCACCATCTTGTCATAGGGCATCGAGCGACGACGGACCTGTCTCTTGAGAGTGTGTGTTGAAGAGTTTAGGTATAATCATAAAATTTTCATTATAAGATTCAGGAGTCACCACCTAATATTATGATTATTAGGAAACCTATGGTCTGTGAGAATTCGAATAAGGGACTGGTTATGTAAGGGGAAGACGCATCACCCTGAGTGCACCCTACCTAAGATAAACTACATTGTTGTTTGATTGTTTTTTTAGGTTAAATTTCTATTTGGTGGTCTCGTCTAAGTTTTAAGGTAAATATCCCTTCGTGAAGAACTCTCTATATTATCGAGTTAAATCCTAATTATTTTAAAGTTTAAAGTTTAAATTTTAACATCGTATTTATTTTGCTCTTTATTCCTTTAATACCTGAGGGCATGCTTTATAGTATAATTTTATACCCCAAGTATTAAAGTTTACAACTAAATCCTAACACTAGAGATATTAATTAAACAAAATAATTATTGAAGGAGTTTTTATATTTTGGCCAAACTCTAATGGATAACCATAAACTGGTTATGATATCTATTTTATTTTTTTTTGCATTTTTTGAGAACGATGATTTTTTTTTTTATGAAAATATGCTTGGAAAACTTGTAGGCTTTGACTGATGCATGAAGACAAAATATTTTTTGTTTTTTTATTATTTTTTGAAAGAGGAAATTAAATTAATTTTCAAATTTGTTTTAAGTTTTGGAGAAAACCAAGTATTTTAATATTAGATTTGTATCTTACAATGTAAATATGCAGCCCTTGGAATTTTTTTTATTATTATTATTGGTATATTGGACTTGGACCAATAAACAATTTTTCTTCTTTTTTTCAAGTGGGTTAGATCCAGCCTATCCATCTAAGCTAGGTTGAAATGGGTCCAACTCGGCTTGGTTGGGATGGCTGACAACCCAACAATCTTTTCTTTATTTTTTTAAAATTGGTTGGACTCAATCCAGCCTTATCGGCTAGGCTAAAACGGGTCCAACCCATCATTATTTCCTTAATTAAGCCATCACTGCATGCAGTGGTTGACCAGGGGAATAGGAAGAAAAAGAAGAATAAGGCTCACCTAGACGAAGGAGAGGAGTTGTCAATGGTGTCTCTAGTAGTGTTGGGAAGTCCGACATGTGGTTGGTGGTGGCAAGGACTGCCGAGGGAGTGGCAGAAAGTTGGCGAGTAGAGAAGAAAATGAAAACAAAGGGAATGCCTAGTTTTTTTGAAACTTTGGCTTCGAGGCTTCGAATTTCTTCATCTTAATTCCTAATTGACCCCAAAATTTTGATTTTCTAGTGATTTTACCTCTGATTTGAACCAATTAACTTTGTAAAAATTAAGTTTGATCTCTTAAAATTAGAGGTGAGCAAAAAAACCGAAAAACCGATTAAACCGAGAAAACCGGAAAAAAAAATAACCAAAAAAATGAAACCGAAAAAAAACCGATTAAACCAATTAAGATTTTGAAGAAATCGGCCGGTTCGGTTTGGTTTCGGTTTTATAACCGAAAAAACAGAACCAAACCGAAAATCGAGCCAAACTGAAAAAAACCGAGACAAAAACGAAAACAAACCGAGCAAAAAACAAGAAAACCGAGCCAAACCGGTTTGAACTGGTTTTGTTTCTAAAAAAACCGAACCAAACCTACTCGAAACCGGTTGGTTTGATCCGGTTTCGGTTCAGTTTCGTTTTTTTTTTTTAATTCGGTTTGGTTATTTAAAAAAAAAAAACCAAACTGAACTGAAAATGATCACCCCTACTTAAAATTCCAAATCTTTTCAATTAAGTTTAAATTGGGCTCTCAAACTTAATTTTCACCAATTAAAACCCTAATAAAATTAATTTTACAAAAAATTTTATAAAATTAAAATATAATTTGATATGATGTATAAAAGTTTACTTTTAACTTCATGTTATAATTTAAAAGTTACTTCTCATAAATAATTTATGATAATAATAAATTAAATGAGTTTAAGTTAAAAGCATTATTTATTTTTCATAAATAATTTGTTATTATTTTTTTTATAAAATAGGTGTGTATTTACTTATTTATAGGTAAAATTTCTTTGACTTGAAGACAAAGCAAACCGAGATCAATCATTGAATTAAGAAAATTGATTGTGGACCATTTGATTAAAAATTTATTTGCTTGGTGAGAGGTTTTTAATTTTCAAATCAGTCATCTCCCTTCCACAATCATAATTAGATTACTAAAATAATAAATGTATTTTTTTAAAATTTTAAATTCTTTGAAAAAGACACTAAAAATAGTACAAATACGTTAGGAACATGTTTTTTGAGTTTTTTTTTTGATGTTTTTTGTTATTTTTTATTTTTTTCAAAACATTGTAGAAAACAGAGTAAAAAATTGTATAACAACAACACTCGTTATAAATACTAAGGCCTTCACCTGGATTAAGGTAAGCAGCAACACATTCAAGCATATTTATTCTATACTATTAGGGTTTGTTAGACTTCGATCGATTACAACTCGTCAAGTAGCATGTGTATAACTATTCCCTCTCAATTCTTATGGACGTAACCTGAGAGACCTAACAGAGGTGGTGGATTACATTGACATGATGTTGGGTTGTTAGAGTTATAGACTTAATTTTATAAAAGCTCCAATAATATTTATTCATCAATCAATGTAAGTTAGGCTATTATTTTTATAGTCATTTTATTAATAAAACTTTCGATTATTACCAAAAAAAAATCTAGCTAGCACCCAAGTCTCAATTTCATTGTGAGGTTTTTGTTGAAAGACATTTTTGACAGAAGCAGAATAAACCTACGATAGGTTTCCGTAGCTTCACCTGCGTTAGTATTGTGTGGAGTACATGTATTCGTTGAGTTTCAGGTAGTTGAAACCTGTCTTTTGTAAAAGAAAAAAGAGAAAGGAAAAGGAAAGAAAATATGTTCACCAATCAACCAAAATGTATTGATCAGTATGGACATGGTACTCATGAAGCACTTTTGTTGGTCCACTTGTCTTTGAACTTTCCTTTTTTTGTTAAAATATTTCATCTTGTCCCATCAATGGATCACCTTTTTTTTATTTGTTTGGTATAAAAAGCGGTAGCATCGGTCTTTCTCCTCCAGTTCTAGTAACCACTAACCAATCAAAATAATTCCAGTTTAATCTTCATACTATGGGTGAGTACCAAAGCTTTCAATTGATGCTTAAGATTTTCATATATTCTCCTCTCTATAACATATTTGGTAGCAAAACCTATGTACTAAAACATATTCGACCCTACATATTATTAATATATTGCTGATACTGCTGTTTTATTACAATCTTGGTATATTTTAGGGAGCGAATGTGCAATTCAACCAGATCCTAATGAAGGAGTTATCACAATCCTTAGCATTGACGGTGGAGGAGTGAGAGGCATCATTCCTAGCGAAGTTCTTGGCTATCTCGAATCCATACTCCAGGTTTTGTTGCTCAATGCTTATACACATGCACTCATGTGTTTGTGTGTCTATGTTTTGTGTATGAGGGATATAATAATGTATTTGTAAGTCACATGATTTTTACATGGTATAGGTGAGGCTTTTAACGTCTTTGAATATTATCCGAAGACACTCACTTCGTGCTCAACTGTTGGACTAGATATATTATAATGTTCATGCACACTATATATATATGACTTTAAAAAGTAGCATTCATCATAATCTGTATTGCTAGAAAATGACTTTATTTCTGTTGATATAGGGGTTGGAGAATAATAAGAATGTAAGGATCGCAGACTATTTTGACTTCATTGCTGGGACAAGCACAGGAGGCCTCATCACAGCTATGCTTACTGCTTCAGAAGATGGAAAACGACCTTTGTTATCTGCAAAAAATATTATTGGTTTTTATATGGATCACAGTAAGAATATCTTTAAAAAAAAATCTACTGATGAAAACAGCCATGGTGAAGTAGCAAAGACGAAGTCCGACAATGCAAGATTTACTGATGTTATGAAGGACATGTAAGTGAAATACATGAGATGATTTTATTTTTTTTCCCTCTTAAACAATATCCCTATAAAAAGTCTTTTCTCTAGAAACATTCAATAGTCATTTGCATGAATATGTAACTAAGCGCCTGTTTGCCTAGAATGACAATTTGAAACGCGGTTGGCCACGTAGACGAACACACTAAAATGAATTATCTTGTGATAATCTATAGTATGAGCAGCGTAAGCAAATCCATCAGCAGCAACAGCAACAGCAGCAGCAGCAGCATTTTGGATAGTTTCTTCAGGCGCTTTATAAGTTGGCATCAAATTCCTCAAACAATCCGTGAAAAGGTTATGCATTTCCTAGAACCAAAATATGATAGTGACAATCTGAAGGAGACCATCAAGGAATGCTTACGAAAGGAACCTCGAATCAGTGAGACTATTACTAATGTGATAATTCCCACTTTTGACATCAAGCGTTTTCGGCCTATCATCTTCTCTACCTTGAAGGTCATTCTTTTTCTTGAATTTCTAATGATTTCATACCAGTTTTTTTAACATATTTATCGAAAGGTTATCTCATATTCTTTTTTTAATGAATAAATTATAGGCAAAAAGGGACGACTCAATGAATCCTCTACTGTCAGAAGTTTGTATTGCGACGTCAGCAGCACCATATTACTTCCCCCCTCATCTTTTGACAGCCAGCGCCAAGGAATTCCACTTAGTTGATGGTGGTGTTGCAGCCAATAATCCTGTAAGTTGCTATAACCCTATAATAAAACAAGGCATTCGTGTTGAATTAGACATGTGAGTACAGAATCCCATATCGTTTAGGAGTATGAACAAAAAATTGACTTATAGATAAAAGTGAACAGTAATACACTTCTTTAGGGGTTTTGGATGAGTTAATTATAACTTAATCCTTGTAGTTTATTAAAACTAATTAATTAATCCTCTAGTCTGTGTGTGTGTGTGTATAATTCCTATGTTTTTAAATCCATTCATAACTTAATCTTTTATTTGTTTAAAGAAATGGGAAAAAAAGTGGAATGTTAGTACTGAATCCCATATCGTTTACCAGTCTTTGTTAGCCTTATGTGAGGTGATCAAAGAGAGAAAGGTCGATTACAGTAAGATTCTTCTTCTGTCCCTTGGAACTGGGGAACAAAATGGAAAGGATAAGCTAGAGGTTGGAGATCCTAGCAAGTGGGGCATCCTTAAATGGATATGGAAGAATGACAAGTCCAATCCATTGCTTGATATTCTCATGACTTCAGCAGATGAAATGATTGAGATTTACATGTCCAGCATCTTTCAATCACGTGGATTAAAAGATAACTATATTCGTATCCAGGTACCATTCACTTGAATTTAGGATACAGAACAATTCTAAGTTTGGAAATACGATTTAATTGTTTTTTCAATTATTATTTTTTAAATATAAAATTGGTATTTTTAAAACTTATTTCTTATAATCTCGACGTGTGATGATATACAAAATTACTTAGTACATTTTTTGATTAAATATTATTTTTACAGAAACAGTAAATTGAAATTTACTGTTTCTGTAAATTGAAATTTCCTTAAATAAGCATTTTATATCAATTATTTTTCTCCATGGCATGAATTTTGACAGAGTTTTCCATCTATAGAGGGACGAGAAAGTAAAATACTTTCAAAGATTTTCTTAAAACTTATCTGAACAAAATAAATGTTTCCAAACTGATGAGACATTGATTTTTTTATATCATGAATAAAAATCAAATTTATTTTTACCATTAATTTTTTATAAAAAAACAATTTTTGAATTACGATTTGAAGTCAAAAGTCATAATTCGAAAGTTATACTAATGGAACTCTATATTTTATGGTCAAATGACTGCAATCAGGCTGACCTAAGTTCTGTTGAAGCCGCTTTCGACGACTCACGTGAAGAAAATCTAAAATGTCTCACGAAGATTGGTCAAGATCTGGTGGAAAAGAATGAAGACATACTTACAGAGTACTGAATAACATTTAATAATTTATCTAAATTTATTTCTATAGCACCGATACAAGCTTCTTCATAGTATATTTATTGCTACCTCTGCTTTCATGTTGTGCAGCTTCGCGAAACAATTGGTAGATATAAAGAAGGCTCGCCCTCGCCCTCTCTAAAGTTTTTCCTACCTTCGGATTTATAAAATAAAACTGAAGTGCTAGTATCAGCATAAGGTCAATGAGCATAGCTCGAAAACAAGAGGGTTTTGCAATCAACTTTAGCCTTCGAGATTAGCACTTCTAGCTAGGCTTGTTTGTGAGTTGTGTGGAGTGATATAAATTCATGTAATCCTCGAGTAACTAGGATACAAGGCTCTCCTTGAGTTTCCTAGAAAGAGTCTTCTTGTGCCGTGCCTTTTTTTTTCTTTTCTTTTTTGAGTGAATTTTCTTGTGTTTGTGTTATTGAACATGTTTGAGTGAGGATTTGAAGTGAGCTGTATTTTTTATGGTATCATAAATATGTACAATAACAACATTATATGTTGATTATAGTAGGATGAACCAAGCATAAATTAATATAGATTGTTTGTTAAGTGTTGTGGTGCAAAGTACTTTTTAAAAGTACTTTGAATTGCAAATATATCATAATGATTTTTTCTAGATTTTTTTATTTTTGACATCAATATCGAACATGAGCGCGCAATGTCAGGGGGTTTAGGAGTTGTCTTAGTTGTGGCAAGGGAAGGTATTAGCATCTCTAGCGAACCCTACCTGAGATAAGCTTCATTGTATGGTTTGAATGTGATTTAAAGATTTTAATGAGTTCATAACCAGTAGTTTGTCTATAGCTTAGGATAAAGATTTATTATGGTGAGTAAATCTGGCATTTTGAATTTATTATGGGCTTGTGTATCCAAATAAGTTCTTATGGAAAGGGTCTATATAGGTGCCCTGACAGGGTTCACCTATCTTGGAAGGTGGAAGGGTCTTGCCCAACTTATGTGTTTTGACGAAAAATACTCTCAATTAAAATTAATAATTATTCAGAATAATTCTTGTCATAATCCATTTTTTGGTTATTCTCCAAATTCATTTTTTTCCCAACAAAAAAAAAGGAATAAAAGAATGGAACACAACACGGTGTCGTTTTGAACGGCACTATGCTGCTTCTTTTTCCCTTGCAAACACAGATGCAAGGGAGAAGAAGCTTTTTTATTATTTTCTTCCCGCCTTCTCTCTTTCTCTCCACTTGCTCAAACCCTGACAAAAACCACACCCCTCACCAGCCACCAAACGAAAAAACAAAGGGGACAAGCCCTGCAGGCAACTGTCCGGCCACCCTACTACCCTTGTGCCATGACTGGACAAAGACCAAAGAAGAGAGAGGAGCAAGAGGGGGGCAGAAATATAGCGGAAAAAGAGAGGGAAGAGATGAAAAATAGAGAAAGAAGAGAGGAACATAGGAGTTTGGAGAAGAGAAAAAAGATTTTTTAAAACAAAATAGAGGAAGAAACAGGGACCAAAGAGGGGAAGAAGAACTGTTCTTTGCTGTGAATCATCACCTGCCGTCTGCAGTTCACAAACAACTACCATCAACAACAGCAAAAACAAAAGAAGAAACAGAGAAGGAAGAGAGAAAGAAAACCAGGGGAGAAGCATAAGAGAGAAGAAGAAGAACCACCGCAGCGACCACCTTCATTCTGCCACCAGCACCGCCGCCCCTCTCCTCCTTCATCTTCACCTTCTATCTTGGGCGCCCTCCACTGTTCTGCAAGTGAACAATGAAGAGTGAATTCACTCTCCACTATTTACTGGGCTGGACAGCATCGACCCAGCCCAAAAAACCTTTTCAAAAAAAATATGTGACTTTCTCGCGTATTTTTCTATCAAACTTTTGCTTTGTATTTTTACACCATAAAGGTACAGATCAGGTATTAAAATACCCGGCTTTCTCTAAAATGTTGCAAAAATAAAATTATAAAAACAAAAAAAAATATCTTGCTTTCTTGAATACGACCAAGTCTCTAAAAAAATCATATCTTATTTTCATACCATAAAAATTCAAAAATATATTTTATCATGTATTTTGGCTGTAATAACAAGTTTATTAAAGCAATGAGAACTAGTTTATTTTTGTTTTGTTTTAATATTTAGGATTACAAATTTATACGTAAAATGTATTCATGATATTAAAAAAAATAATTTTTTTTATAGATATTAGAATGGTTATATTTTTACCCAATAAGATAAGGACCTCTTTATTGATGAGGACTTTTCTTAAACTTTAGATGGACCAACAATTAAAAATACAATAACACCTTAGCTTTTTATCAGACAATCAAACAATGTAGCTTACCTTAGGTAGGGTGTATTTGTGTTGTTAATATATTTTCTTTACGCAACTAGTCCCCGTACCCGATCTCTGAGACCAGTTAGGGTTCCTTGTAACCAAAATACTAGGTGGAGACTCTCATTCCCTCTTTTCACAAATAAAAGACAAGAATTCCTTGTCTTCCTATATTTGCCAGATACTTTACCTAGAGTGGATGATCATCGCGACACCACACAATGCGACAATTCTGAGAATTTTTTAGTTAATTCCTAGTATTTAAATATCAATCTACTTGTAGGTCCAATATTTATACCAAAACATTGATCATTAATTCTCATGAATTAAATTTTTATGAGTTATGAAAATATTGGCCAATTTCTCATAGATTCAATAAACTAATTATTAAATCCAAAATGCATGCAAATATATATATTTTTTAATTTTGTATAAAAAATACTAAAACACTTCATGTATTTTATTTTTTAAGCAAGTTATTATTATTTTTAGAGCCTTGGGCATATGAAACACGCAAAAATATATTTTTATATTACTATATTTTTATTATTATCTTTTTTATTTTATTATCTTTTTTGTTTTTTTCATAAAGACATGTTTGGCAAAAAACCTATCTTTTCTTGAAATAAAAACTTCCCAAAATAGGCCTAAGGGGTGTTTGCCAAACACATAATTAAACAAAAAAAAAAACTTTACAAAAAAGAATGGCAAACCAAACAGGGTATAAGGGACTGATTTGGTTTTGACTTGACCGGGTTGACCTGATTGTGTTGACCCAAAAACAAACCAAATAAAAAATAAAACAAAACTAAAACAAATTAAACGTAGAAAAAACATAAAAAACTCAATTTTTTCTTGGAAAAACAGATCAAACACAAAACAAAATGAAGAACACAAATAACATTCAAATTTAATCGCAATAATATGATCATCAAACCAGACTAGATTTCAAGCAATGAAAGGCAAGGTTTTATTCGCAATCAAACATAGATTAAGAATCAATGGTCAGTTTGCTTCAATTATTACTCAAACGTCATGATTTTGAAAAAAAAATAGTTTTGATTCAAAATTGAAACCCTAAGATTAAAAACCATTTAAAAACATGTTGTTGATGACAATGAACACTAGATTATTTGTTAATTATGCATAAAGAAGTTTTATGTGTCAAGAAATGGACCCTAAATGGTTCAAATCAAGGGATTAAAATAATGGTTTTTCAAGAACACAAAGAACACTACCTTAAACTTAGAAAATCAAACCCAGAAACCTAGCCAACTACCTCTACCTAGAATGATCGTTTAAAACCTATTTTTTTTAGTTACAACAAGACAGATATCAAAACCAAGTATACTTAAGTTAAAAGAAGTAACAAACAACAATAAATTATGATAAATATACATCAAATTCTATTTTTCAAAACTACCAACGTAAATCAGCCTATATATTCAGGTAATTTGAATTCAAAATGTTTCTCTAAACCTTCAACAAGAACCAAACAAAACTCAAAAATCCAGAAACATGCATTAACTAAAATATAAGAACATCATAACCTTGCTGCCATATTTGGCCAATTTCAAATCAAACTCAAATGTAAACTCAACATATTAAGGAAATCATCACCATATCAACACTTTCAAAACATTACTTTTAAACAATAAAGATCAATCTAGCAAGCCTTATGGGCTTTACTTTCAAGGTTTGCAAGAATATACCTACCACACTTAAAATCTTCAAATAGGAATGGATTTCTAATGGTGCCTTACTTTTCCTTACATCCAAACCCAACAAAAACAAATTGAATCCTTTCCTAAGATTATGAACTTGATTGGATCACTTAAACCTCAACCAAATTTCCTCCAATTACCTCTCTTTTCTTTTCTTTCTCTTCTTCTCCTCCAATTACCTCTCTTTTTATAGGCTAAATTAGAGCTTTCAGATGAGTTTGTTAAGGGTCTAACAAACCACAAACTAGGTTGGTTTTATCACAGGGTCAATGGTTTTGAATTTAGTTTTGTAACAAACTTAGAGGTTAAGGTGAAGTGTTTCACCCTTTAATGAGAATCTTCTAAGAGCTTTTTTGAGTGAGACAAATGTTGTTACTCATTTTTTAGTCCATGCACAAAGAAGAGAAAAAAAGAAAAAATTGTTGGAAGAAAATGAAAAAATATATATTAGTGAGAAGAGGATACCAAAGCGCCCAAAAAATGGTCAAATATTGGTTTAGGAAGTTCAAAAATATAGAGGTTGAAGTTTGGCAATATATTTTTTATTGATGGTCAAAGATTGGTTTAGGAAGAAAATGAAAAAATATATATCAGTGAGAAGAGGATACCAGAGCGCCTAGAAAATGGTTAAAGATTGGTTTAGGAAGTTCAAAAATATAGAGATTGAAGTTTGACCATCGAATTTCAAAGTTTGACCATGTTTAAAGATCCAATCGAACTTTGTGGAAAGTTTAATTGAATTTATGGAGGGTTTAACTATAAGAAAATTGATTTTGTAAGTCAATTTAGATTTTAATTAGCATAAATTAAAGTTTAGGGTTCAAATTCAAATTTTTAAGAGTTAATTTGGTCAAATCAGAGGCTTAATTGCATAAATATTAAAGTTTGATGGGGATTTGGGACTTGATAAAAGAAATCTAAAATCAAAGACCAAACTAGAAAAAGACACATAAATATAGGGGCCGAAATTGACTGAATCTGGGGCCAAATGGAAGAAGTTAAAAGTGTGTTGATCAATTGAGGGTAAAAATACACAAATTCAAAACCAAGGACCAAAGTTTAAAAGGTGACCAATTTTAGGGTCGGTATTTGAATTTGACAGGGATTAAATTGAATTGATTCTTAAAATCAAAATTCAATTGAGGACTTGATTAAATAAATCAAAAATCGAGGACTGCTTTAGAAATATAAACTTTTTGGTGCCTTTTCATTTTAAATGAAACGGAAAAACAACATAGTTTCATTCATTATTCCTTAAAAACAAAACATAGCTGAAAACAGTGTCGTTTTAATGATAGTGTTTGTCATCTTCTTCCTTTAGATGCATTGCAAACATTCTTCCCCTCCTTTGCAGTGTGTGTCTCTCTCTATCCCAGATACCCAAAAAACCAACATAACTCACAACCCTCTCATGGCCTACCACCATGATGAGAAAAATATAGGGGATAAGCCTTGCGGGTGGCCTTGGGGCTCCCTAACCACCCTACTCATTTAGTGAGACTGCACAGGGGTGGGGTGACTCTCTCCCTCTCTTTCCTTTATAAATAAACCCCTTTAACAAGAGGTGTAAGGGGACGTAAAAGGAAGAAAAAAAAAAGAAACAAGAGAAGAGGAGAGAAACATAAAAAAATATAGAAAAGAAGAAAGAACAAGAGAGACAAGAATGAGAGAAGAAAACAAAAAAGAACAAAAAAAAGAACAAAAAAGAACAGAATAAGAAGAAGAAGAAAGAGAGAGAGAAATCTTGTGCCCCTATATAGAGAAGAAAAATTCGTAGTAGCAACCACCATCTTTCTCCCAACTACCACCTGGAACCATCGCCTCCTTTCCTCATCCCCGCCACAAGCACCACTGTGAAGCCACCATCAGGTCAGACTTTCCTTCTTCTTCTTCTTCTTCTTCTACTCTCCCTCCTTTAATATCCACGTTGCATGTGAACAATGGAGAGTTCTCCATTGTTTACTAGGTCAGACCAGTGCCGACCCAAACCAAAATGTTTGGTCGAGTCAGGCCCAATCCCATAAAAAAAAAATCATATGTTGGGCCGACATCTTCCTAACCCCTTTTATGGGCTGATGTTGGCCCATATTTTTTGGGTTGATCTTAGCCCAGCCAAGATGGGCTCAGCCCATATAATTAGGTCAGGCCCATCCCCATATATTATTATAATTTAATAATAATATATAATATATTAATTAAAAAAATAAAAAATTATGAAAAAAATAAAAAAATCTTTTCAAAAGATTTATGATTTTCTCACAAAGTTCTCTATGAATTTTTTTTAATATTGGTTTATATTTTTATACTATAAAGATACAAATCTAGTATTCAAATAGCCTGGTTTCTTTGAAATGTTGCTAAAAAAATCTTAAAAAACAATAAAAAAAAATTTGTCTTCTTTTCAAGCATACGACCAAGTCTCTTTGAAATATAAAAAAATTCATATCATGTTTTCATACAAAAAAATTCAAAAGTATGTATTGGCATGCATTTTGGGCTTTAATAACCAATTTATTAAAGCCATAAGAACTGGCTCATATTTCAAAAAAACTAAAAAAAAAAAAATTGTTTTGTTTTCTTTTAGTATTAGAGGTTACAAACTTATTCGTAAGATGTATTCCTGATATTAAATAAAAGGGTAGTTTTATATTTTGACATTAGAACGATTAGGTTTTTAGTTGATAAGATAAAGATCTCTTTACTAAGATGACTTATCTTAAACCTTAGATAAACCAACAGTTAAAAAAAACATAGCAATACCTTAGTTTATATCGGACATTTAAAATAATACAACTTACCTTAGGTAAGGCGTATGAGGGGTGCTGATACCTTTCTTATATGCAACCAGTCCTTATACCCGATCTCTGAGATCAATAAGGGTTCCTAGTAACAAAAAAACTAGGTGGTAACTCTCATTCCCTCTTTCCATTTCCCAATAGTTTTCCACATTGAGGATGATCGTCTCAACGCTACATACGTGCGACAAAGAACATGAAAAAGTTTGGTGGTTTTGTGCAAATGGGTATCTCACTTAAAGTTGACTGGGTTGGTCACTTTCATGACTTCGCTGGAGCAACTCTGAAGTCAATGTTAACTGAGACTACCTGAACTTAGTAGAGGGGTGTATGTCTTTCAATTGAATCTATTCTTTCTTAATTTGAAAGTGTCAAACCGATCAGCATAGAGTCTAAAAATGTAGTGATGGTTAATCGGGGATAAGATGTTGTCGAGATTGTTAGAGAAAATGGGATGTAAACGTTCAATTTCATGAAAATATGGTTGTATAGGGGGTGTTTCTCAATTAAATTATGGTGATTATGGCCTCAGATGTGATAAAAAAAAAAAAAAAAAAACTCTACATTCATTCACCCAAAGGTTCCTACTTGATCAACAAAAATTATCAAAGAAGAAAATACACAAAGTTGAGCACCATTACAATTTAATCCTTGGCTTTTTATTTGTTTAATTGGGTCCCTAATTAACCATTCAAACATTTAATTTTCTTTAATTCAACCCCTCATTTCAATTATTTCAAGCTTTGAAGTCTTATGTGTCTTAAAAGTTGGTCCTTGGTTTTTTATTTTTTCAATTGGGTCCTTAATTGCCCATCAACCTTCAAAATTTATGTAATTAAATCCTTGATTTGACCAAATTAACTTTTAAAAATTTCAATTTGACCCCCAAACTTTAATTTCTTCTAATTAGAGCCTAAATAGATTTCAAAAAAAGTAATTTTTCTTGTAGCTAAACCCTCAATAAATTTGATTAAGCCTTGAAAAAGATTCGATTGAGTCCTTAAAAATATAAATTTGAATAAAGATTCAACTGAGTCTTTAAGCATACAAACTTGAATTTTACTCCTCAAATTGAGTTTTCTTTGTCAATAGGATCTTTATTAGTTGAAAATATACTTGTAAAATCTAATTTTTATCTTCCTCAAACAATCTTTGCTAATTTTTTAGGCATTCTGGTAATTTTTTTAGATGGTCCTAAAAATGAATAACAACAATCTAAATATTAAAACCAACAAAAAATACTTAAAAGTATCATTTTGATGGTTTTTAAAGTAATAATTAAAAGCACTTTAAAAAATAAGTTGCAACGCAAAAACAAACACTCATATAAGAGGTAAGAATAATCAAAATAATGAGTAACGAAGGCAACTCATCCTACAATTGAGGCATAAAACTCAATATATCTTCATCTTAACTTATATTGTATTAAGCATTGTCATAACCCAATTTTTGACCATTTTATTTTTATTATTTTATTTATTGAAAAGGATAAAAAAATTGATGAAAAAGTAATAATAATGATGATGAAAAAACAAGTAAAATGAAATAAATGAAGAATGAATTAAAATTTGGGTTAAGGGCAACATGATTGGAAGTTTTTAGGGTTTAATTAAACTTTGGAATTAATCTAATTAAGCTTGGAATTAATTTATTTAATCCAATTAAGGGTTTAATTGGAGAATTGATAAGTTTTGAGACTTAATTAAGCTTGGAATTAGTTTAATTAATCCAATTAAGGGTTTAATTGGAGAATTGATAAGTTTTGAGACTTAATTGAACTTGGATTTAATTGAATTAATGAAATCAGGGACTTAATTGAAGAAATATTAACGTTTGGGGTCCAAATTGCGAAATTAAAATCCAAGGATTACATTGAAAATGGCGCGCAAATGCAGGGGCCAATTACAGTTTAAACCAAGGGCTTAATTACAAGAATTTTAAAACTACATGGGTCAAAACGTAAACTGGCCGGTTTTTATCTCCAAACGGCGTCGTTTTGAAGACGTTGTTGACTGTTCATCTTCTCCTTTAAACCAGTGACCGTTGCAGCAGTAATCGTCGTCCGTTGGCCTCAGTTATGAGCTCCTTAATGGTGGCCGATCCTCAGCCTACCATCCGTTACCAACCCACCAAGTTCTATATAAACCGAGCTGCACCAAAGAGCAGGGGCTGGTTGGAGAGTTAGGGAGAGAGAGACGAACAAAACCTGAAACAAGACCGACCCAAATAGACTAGAGGGACTCAATTTTTTTGTTAATCCCATACCAGAAGTGAACTTTTCCCCTTACCAGCACCGGCTTCAAAACAACTGAAACCGAAACAAACCAAAGGAGAATAGAGGGAGATACCAGAGAGAGACAAGGAAACAGAGCCAGGAGCAGAGGGAGAAAAACAGTGGGAAGAAACCCAGCAGAGACAGAACGAGACAGAGGGAAGAAACCCAGCAAAACCGAGAGAAAGAAAACACCACAGCCAAAAACAAAACAGAGAAAACACAAGTATAGAAACCCAGAAAACCAACGTTATCATCGCTGTCTTCTCCATCGCCCCCTGCAAACCAGAAAGAACCCAAGAAGCCAGTCGTGACCTTCATCATCACCAAAGCAAAAGGAAAATAGAAGGGGACAGTCATACGCAGACGAGCACGAAATCACTGTGCTGCAAGCCTCCTCGCGATTTCCAGAAGCAGGTAAACCAATCCCATTCTTCTCTTCATTCTTGTTTGAAATTGAGCATAATGAAAGAACTGTGCGAAGGTAATTAAATTACCTTCGCACAGTTGCTGCACGCGTGCAGTTTAGTTGAAATTTAATTAAACTCTGTCGGGCCACTGGCTGGGCCCAGTCCAGCCTCTTTTGAGCTGAATTGGGCCCGGCCCAAAAAATATAAATAAATAATAAATAAATAAATAAAAAAGGTATAAATAAAAAATGAAAAAATATGTGTATGCATGGAAAAAAAATATAAATTTACCGGTTTATTCACCAACGTCAGAGTCGGGAATAAAATACTGGTCTAAGTTTATATTATTTTTATTCATTATATTTTTTTTATTTGGCAAGAAAAATATATGTGCATGTATGAAAAATGAATTTATTTATTTATTTATTCACTGACGCCAGAGTCAGGAATAAAAACACTGATTTAATTATTATTATTATTATTATTTACTACATAAAAAAAAACAAAAACAAAACATCTAGATTTAATTTTTTTAACTACGTAATAATTACCAACGCCAGAGTTGGAATTATCCGTAGTTGAATATTCACTGACGCCAGAGTCGGGAATATTGTGAATAAATCATCAGAACATAAACTAATAAACATTTAGCAATTTAAGACAAAACCAACAATGCAGTCTGCCTTAGGCAGAACGTTTAAGGGGTGATAATATCTTCCCTTTTACGTAACCAATCCCGAGCCATAAAATCTCTGTTGATCAGTTAGGGTTCCTAGTGACCATAATACTAGGTGGCAACTCCTTAAACAAGATATTTTTCCCTAAAAGAACCGGATGCCAGAAATCTGTTCTTTTTCCATAATACGAGAATTAATTTTTAGGGTCGTCGTGATGTCGGGTGCGACAAGCATAATCAAATAATTGAAATCAATTTTATATATAAGCCTCAAAAAAGGCTTAAGAACCTAATATAAAGTGTTACATAACAACGAAGATAATCAACATAGTTGTAGTCCAAAAGAGTCCAAACTTCTCTCCAATGCTATCACAATCATAAAATCATTAATTATATATATATATATATAACTTTTTTTCTTTTTTTATTTATTTTTATATGATTTATTTATTTATTTATTTTTAGTATTCAAATATGGTTGCACTGTTACAGGGCTTAATACTATTAGGTTTGGGTTGTGCTTTCTTCGGATAGGGGTCGCCACAAAGTGTTTTTGGAGTGTGATTTTCAAGAAGTGGCCATGATTACTAGTGATCATGTTGAACCTGCTCATCTTTGTTTTCTACTCATCGAGGACATTAAGTTGTTGGTATAGAGATATTGATTGTATGACCTAGTTATTTGTATTGGGGTTACAAATGAAAATATTAATCGAACTCGCTGTCTGTGTGAGGATTAAACTTCTATGCCAAACTGCTAATATGAACAATAGATCATTGGGGATAACTCCAAAACTAGAGGATTTGCAAGCAAAGAAAACTTCACATAAATAGTACACTAACACATCAAGCCAGACTTCTGGATTGAGTTTACTACAACATTCAAGGGAGCTTCCATGGAAGATGGGTTATGCTGGAGCTATCTTCTTGAAATTTTAGCGAAAGAATGGTTACGGAAACAAGCATTCCTGAAGCAAAGCCAAGAACATAACTTCAATTTTCAACAATATTTCCGGCTTCATATAAATGCATAAAAAGTTTACAGCTAAAACTGTACAAAGTAGCCAAAAATATCATATGGGTGGTACTTATAATTAATTTGTAAAATGTCCTTAAATCTTGTTGTGGTCCACTCTCATCCCCATTTCTACACGAGAATTGCATTGAACTACCTAATTTTTCCGCCCGAGTAATATTTCCTTGTGTTCACATTTATAAATCACGCTTACTTTTGCTATATAGGACGGAGAAGAGCTGGTCCATTCTCAAAGATTGGACAAGAAGTCAACAATCTCATGGGGCTGGAATTTATTAATTTGTTATATGTCCATAAATCTTCCAGCGGTCCACTCACATCCTAACTCTTACATGGAGTTTAGCATGTTTTTAGAAGACTGGGCTGCTCAATTTGATAATCAGCCGACATGAGATAGGCTCAGGTCAAGTCACTAAAAAGAATCAAACTACATCGTTTTGATAAAAAAATAAAAAAAACTCAAAGCTTGATCATTAATCTGTGATCCGAGTCTTAGGCTGAATCGATCTTTGGATTTGGTTTTATAAATATTTTTTTTCATGACCTACTTATCTTACTAGGGTTACAAATGAAAAGATTGATCGAACTTGATCGTGGGAGGAAAGACAATACCAGATGAGTACAAATCATTGGTATCAACTACTTGCTTTGGTCCCCTCCTCGGATATGAATTCTTCCGCCTTTTGAGTAAATATTTCCTGCTTTTCACATTGACAAATAAGCCTTGGTTTTTCTATATAAGATGGAGAAGAGCTGGTGCTTTCTCTTCAAGTGGTAAAGAGGCAGCTACGTACATACACTTCCTAACAAGTTCAAGTTTCAGTTCTAGATGGCAACCCGCAGTGAGCACTTGTGTAATTTGCATTCATGCATGCTCAAGCATTTCAAATATTCCTAACTAAAATCTTTTGTTTGAAAAATCCTATAACTTCTGCAATATTGACATTAACAAGTATTAATCTTGTTGCTATTGTTGTACGTGTTCTTATTTTACTTTTAAAAAATGTAGGCAATACAATGTTTGTGAATGGATCGGATGAAGAACTTATCACCATTCTTAGTATTGATGGTGGGGGAGTGAGAGGCATCATTCCTGGCACAGTCCTTGCCTTTCTCGAATCAAAGCTCCAGGTTGGTTGGTTGCTAGCCTTATTCTCGTCGTAGATCAACAAAGCACTTCAGTCATCAAAATCATAAATGTTAAACATGGAAGACTAATTCAACGTCAATTTATTTATCTAATTTCGTAGGAGTTGGATCCTGAGAACAAAGATGTGAGGATTGCAGATTACTTTGACTACATTGCTGGGACTAGCACAGGAGGGCTTATGGCAGCTATGATTACTGCACCAAATGATCAGAAACGACCTTTGTTTGCTGCAAAAGATATCAACGACTTTTATCATAAAAATGCTGCTGTTATATTTCCTCAGAAAACCGAGCCTGACGTTGAAACTCTTCTGGGAGAATTGGTTACCACGCTAAAAGAAAGTAGCCAAATCCCAAATGCTGCAAAAGACATTGCAAAGTTTAACCTTGAGGAGTCGGAGCAAATTCTTCAGTTCGTCGAAACGTTAGTACTTGTTTGTTAATTTGTTTTCCAGATGAAGAAACTGGCACTTACTTATTAGCTCATGTTAACAGGTATAATGGCAAGAGCTCAGGTGACAAATTGATGAGGTCTAGCTTTCTAGATATCATCCGCTCCATCTGGTCTCTTATCTTACCGTTGTGTTCTCCCCGGTATGATGGCGGTCCTCTGCGTGACATAATCCAGAAATTATTGAAAGAGACAATGCTCTCTGAGAGTCTGACTAATGTGATAATTCCTTCTTTTGATATCAAGCTTCTACAGCCAACAGTTTTCTGCACATCAAAGGTCATTCTTCTTGATTCTGTGGTAAAATATAGGAAAATTATTCATCAAGAGCAAGCTGTGGCGATGCTACTGAATAACAGAGGAATTCTGTATAAATTGTTCACACGTAATTTCAAAAAAAAAAAAAACAACGTATAATATCCTCGTTTTGTAGAAAATACACCGCTAATTGGTAATTTCATGATACCATTTTGTAGTTTATATGAGGTCATTGGGTTCATTTGCTTGTCATTTTGTGTCCAAAATGATTTTATTTTAATTTTTATCTTTAAAAAAATATTTTTAAAAATTCACTATGCTAAGCACGTCAACTTAATTATAAATTAATCAATTAGAACATTTTAATTTAACTAACTCAAAATTAAAATTAATTTAAATTAAAGTTCAAGCCATGATGGATTTGTCATGTCAACTAGATGTGCATGTCAATTCTCCACAATTCCTAAACAGGCAACATCGCCTTGTCTGCTAATCATTTGTCCATATATATATACTTTGAAAAATGTAACAGTAATCAATAATGGCTTGATGTGTTTTAAATTTTTTTGTCAAAATCAAAAGGCAACTGGGTATATAATGGCATGCCATCATCCTTTCTGATGAAAAAATGCAGGCAAAGCATGAGAAGTCAATGGATGTTCAGCTATCAGAAGTATGTCTTGGGTCGTCTGCAGCACCAACTTTCCTTCCTCCTCGCTATTTTTCAACTACCACCGAGCTCAAACAGGTTTGTCATGGCGCGTGTATCTTTGATCGTCACCCTCCTCGTACTCTTAAAACTTCCAGGGAATACAACCTGGTTGATGGGGGCGTTGCAGTTAACAATCCTGTAAGTCACAGTTTATGTAACCTTGTTCAATGTATATTATCAATCTTCAATGAATTTGAAGGAGATAGTCAATTGCTTTTGACAATGTTTTTATCAGACCTTTCTGGCTATATGTGAGGCGATGAAAGAAAAGAAAATCAATGCTCGTAAACTCCTTGTTCTTTCCCTTGGTACTGGATCATCAAAAGGAACTAACAAGCTCGAGGTTGGAAGCCCTGACACCGCATGGGGACTCGTCAAGTGGTTTTTTGGACCTGAACAATCTCGCCCATTGACTGATGTCTTGATGGCAGGATCGAATGAGATGGTTGAAATATATACATCCAGTTTCTTTCAGTTCTCTGGTTTAGAAGACAACTATATCCGCATTCAGGTATTTACAACCCACCTTCCTTTCCGTATGAAGCTCCACAGGTAGTAGCTACAATTGTTCATGTGTTTTCTATGCTGCCAAATTCATGATCAATGAAGTTGCAATGCTTGAGTGATTCACATTGTCTAATGAAAACTAAATGATCATACATTTTCCTTGAATGTTAACCAGGTTGATAACTTGACATATGCCGAAGCCTCGATGGACAACTCGAGCAAAGAAAACCTTGACAATCTCGAGAAGATTGGTAAAGAGCTAGTGGAAGCTAATAAAGAAAAGCTCATTAAGTAAGGCCAAGATACTTGCTTCTTGGCTTTGCTGTTTCTCAGCTGATCATTAGTTCTTAATTAATTAGTGTAATTTATAGCTATTTATGCACTGTTGTTCTGCAGGCTTGCAGAAAGATTGTCCGCCATAAGACATGCTAGCCGATCAAGTCTTTCTGGATGATATTTTGTCCAGTACATAGGATGTTGCTGACACCAGACACCCGTTATCAGTTCCATTAGTTTTCAACTTGGAAAATAAGAAAAAAGAGGAAAAAAAAAAAAAAAGGCCCTGTAATTCTAGGCTAATATCAGAATAAAGTCAGAGAGCATATATATGGCTTCTCTATAACCAGCTGTCTAGAAGGATTTGCAACCAACTTCAACTTCAGAGATTGACTCTTCAGGCCAGGTTGCTTCTTCATCAGCTGTAGTACGTAATAGTATTTATAGAAGAATAAGAAAATAAGCTATATATGTTATATAAGAAATAATTTGTAGTAAAATAAATATGTCCACCAAGAGATGGCATTTGGCTCGAGCTGTATGAGCTAGGGTTGGGATCTGGGCAGTGATCCGAAGGTTATTTGAGTTGTGTACTCTCTATTGTAATACATAAATAAAGCAGCAACATCTGAAAATAGGTCTGAGTTTTTATGTCGTTGAAGAATGAGATTGGAAATACTAGCGATGCATGCAAAGAAGCTCGCTCTGTCTGTGTGTGAGGATACAACTTCTATGCTAAACTGCTAATATGAAAAATAGATCATTGGGGATAACTCCATAACTAGAGGGTATGCAAGCAAAGAAAACTTCACAGAGTACAAAGACACATCAAGCCAGACTTCTGAGAGATAGAGTAGTGTACTCTGTATGGAGTATAATAACCCATATCAAAGAATACCATAAGGAACGAAAGCTGCTCTTGAATTGTGATAGAGGGGTAGGATTTGAGCAGTTATGTCTCAAGTTTGACCAGTGGATTCTCTATTGTACCAAGAAAAGAGAAAAGGAAGAAACAGAGCAGTAGCATTCATAAAAGTTCGACATGTAGATTCTCTGCTTCACCAAGAAACCAAGAAAAAGGTAGGAAGAAATAAAATTAAAGCCTCCGGGCTTCCATTTTGTGCAACAATTAGCAGATTGTCGCCATTAGTAATCTACAAGAAGAAGCTTGTAATGAATATTTGGATTGTTCAAGTAAATGATGAACCTATGGATAGCTCTAAACTTACCTAAATATAATTAGACTTGTTTGATCTTATTATAGGGTGTTTTGGGGCTCACAACTGCACTTAGCTAAACTTAAAGAGAAAATGAACCTAAAACTTCTTCAAAACTTTTCTATGCATATTGCCCATAAA